>JAYKAV010000256.1:825461-910184 GCA_035582835.1 Phoebastria nigripes | reverse complement strand
GGGGGGGCGGCGGGAGGCACGGGCCCCGCGGAGCCGCCTGGCCGCGGCCCCGCAGGATCCAGGTAGATCGGTCCGGCTTTTACCTTTCTCCTTCGGCTTCCCTGCGCGTAGGGCTGGTAGCTGGGCTGTTTCCTGGTCTCGCAGAAAGAGGCAGTGCTGAGTTAGGAAGACAAAAATAGACCTTTACAGAGAAATATAGGGATTGTGCGCGCGGTGGGGAGGGAGAGGAGAGCGGCACCCGGCTGGTTTCCAGGAGGAGCCCTTTTCTCCCTCTCGTTGCATGTTAGGCATTTTTGCAGAGATTTCTCCCCCCCACCCCCTCCCTGCCGGGGCAGGGGTTACCTCTGCCGCCTGCTCTCGGCATCTCTTCTGGGGAGCAAACCAACCAACTCCGCTGTGATCAGAAAGCGGCTAGAGACCATTTTCTGTGAGCAAGCCGGGGGGGAAGAAGAGAAGAGAAGCCGTCGCGGGGGACACACGGATATAAAGCCTTGTCTGCTGCCTTTCCCCCCCCCCCTCTTCCCCCTTGTAAATACTAAATCTGTAAAGGCAACGATTTGACATCCATCCTAAGCAGCAGCTATGGGGTGTTTGGGCAACAGCAAAACGGAGGATCAGCGTATCGATGAGAAAGCGCAGCGAGAAGCCAACAAAAAAATAGAGAAGCAGTTGCAGAAAGAGAGGCTGGCTTATAAAGCGACACACCGCTTGCTCCTGCTGGGTAAGGGGGAAGGGGGCGGAGGTGGGGGTCGGGGAGAGGAGGGCGAGGAGGGGGCATCTGCCCCAGCCCGCCTGGGCGGCAGGGCGCAGCGGAGAGGGGAGATGATGTGTGCGCGTTTAGGTATGGAAAATGTAGGCTGTTGTATTGAGCAATATGCGAGACGTCCACAGATTGAGCTCAGCGCCTGAGCCACATGGATGCATACATGCAGAAATGCTGCCGGAGGTGGGAGATGCTGTCGCGTCCGAAAAAAACCACCCCAAACCCCCAGCCTGCACCGTGTATCACAATGTTCTCCCTTTCCTTCTTTCTCTTTTAGGGGCTGGTGAGTCAGGAAAAAGCACTATTGTGAAACAAATGCGAATCCTACATGTCAATGGATTTAATTCAGAGTAAGAATTATTGGCACTTTGTGACTTATTTTTCGTTAAATGTTAGAAACAGGTTAACACACAGTAGGCTAGGAAATTTCTCCTCTCATCCCCTGTGTTTTGGTGGCTTGACACTGTGTTTTGCGGGAGGGAGGGGAGGAAGGGGAGCGAGAATAAGGAAATTACTGCTATTGTATATTTGCATTTTCTCCTTCTGGCCCCTTTACTGTATTTTACACTGTTGCTACTGCAGCGCTTGACAGGCCCCTGTGTAGCAACAACATGGCGACTACTTTTTACATAGAAGCAAATAACTAAATATTGCATCTGTCTGTAATATAAAAATACATGTCCAGTCATATTCAGGATGACAGTGGCTGCTGTTTTTCCGGTATTGGGGTTAGTGTAAAACTGAAACTAATTTTGCACGTTTGTTAGAAATCATTCTGTTTCCTGAGGCTACATCATTTTCTTTCTGAAGAACTCTTTGCCAGAAATTATTATTAATCCATAGCATTAATTTTAGGTATCTGTTGGCCTTCAGCTACATATTGTTAATTTAGAGCATGTTTACAGCATGCTGTAGAAATTAAAGAATGACTTCCAGTTCCATCAGGGGAGGCTTTGCAGATGTGGCTGTGATTGTCTGATTTAAAAAAAAATATCAAGGATGAATGTGCATTGCTCTTCATACTATGCGAGAAAAGGGATAAGGGGGAAAATATATTTGTCTTGCTGTTCTTTTCAGTTAGTATGTTGTAATGATTGAAGAGCAGATAAACAAGCGATCAGTGAAAAAAAAAATGCAACTGACTGAAGTGCTTTGGAAGAAAAATCAAAGTGTTAATATTTCTGTTTTAATGCAGAGAAAAGAAACAGAAAATACTGGATATTCGGAAAAATGTTAAAGATGCGATTGTGGTAAGAACACACTTTATACTGTTCTTAAATGCTTGGGTGTACTGGAAATGATAAGGATTGTGCTCTCCAAGATTGTGCTGAGAGAAATCCCATTTTGCTGATCAGATTGGATTATCTTCTATTGATCCTGTATCCTAGATTTATCCAGATTAATGTGTTTGTTTTTGTTTTATCCAATTCTAGACTATAGTTTCAGCTATGAGCACTTTAATACCCCCAGTTCCATTGGCCAACCCAGAAAACCAATTTCGAATGGACTACATCAAGAGTATAGCTCCTCTTTCTGACTTTGACTATACACAGGTAAGAATAGAAACCACTGATTTATTCTGCTTCAAGGGGAAACACGTTGCTTCACTTTGATTTACTGAAATGTTGGGTTTTTTTTTACTTTTTGGAAGATGGTCATGGGAAGAGCTTATGCCAGCGTTACCACTGGGTTAACTTTCTTACAAGACTGGGGAGGTTGCACCTGTTTTAGTGGTGCAAGGTTTTGTTGTTACTGATTTATTTGCTGCTCTTTGTAAATGCTGTTTCTGCATTTAGTTCTTCTCTTCAAAATTTCTGATATAATTATACATATTGACACTTCAAATAAGACTTTGTTGAAAGCTGGTTTCTTACGTGGAATTAGATGCAGGATGTCAGTCTGAGGAGTTACAGTCTACCTACAGAAAAGGATATAAAAGGAAATAAAAGGATAGAGTGGCCTCAGTGGTGTTTTCCATACTTATTGCACTTCAGAGTGGAAACTTGCGTAAACGGTGGTCAAGTAAGGTGGTTTGCTTCCTTATGTATTTATTGTAGTTGGCATGAGCAGTGGTTTACTTGTATGTAAATGTTGCCATCTTTTGATATGGAATCATTAGAAAATTAAGGATTTCTGTGTAGAGGCTACTCTTCTGGAGACAAATGAGAGAGCCCTTTCGGATTAACTTGCATAGGCATCTTATGTTTGATTATTTTTATCTTTTTATGTTATTATTTATAGGAACATGCATGGAATGTTTTATATTTTATGCATGATGTGAAAGCAAGTACACAGACATTCTGAATATTATAAGGAATTTTATTTTTGCAGTAGCACAATTTTTAATTTGCCTTAAAGTGGTAACGAGAGCGATTTGTTATGAATACGGTAAGGACTAAAAAAATCTTCATTCATTGGCTAAATGATTGCGAGTTGTTCATGCTATCAATATTACCAAAGAAGCCATTTACAACAGAGTGTCTTTAGGTTATTATAGCTTCAGGGTGGAAGGGGGAGAAGGGGAAGAGTAATTTCTTTATTATATGACTCATATTCTCTGGTGTGTGGTTTTGCCTCTGGTAAACCTACCACTTTAAGGTTCGAGATAAAGAAAAAGTATCAGACATCTTGTACAGTTAGAATTTAACACAGAATGCAGATGTTAAGAAAACGACTGCAAGGTATACCCACATATTGCATAATTGCTCAACTGGTAGATATAAGTTAGTGAAAACGAGAAACTCTTTTTAGAAATGGAATGTGAGTTTGACATGAAATATTTGTCTTATGCAGGTATTACAGTTCTGAGGCATTTGTTGCTCATTTTATCTTTCTTTTTTTTTTGCTTGAATTTTTACTTTTATTTGTTTGGGTAAAATAAATGGTGGCATATATCCTTTGCAATTCTCTATAGTACATCTGTTTTTCTGAGTTTCTGGGGTAAAAGAAAACTGAAGTGGACTTTTCATAGGGCTGGAGGTATTTATTTATTTATTTATTTATTGTTTACAAAATTTCTCCTTTTTCACAGAAGCTGACTATATCTGGTCAAATTTGACTCACTGTTTGATATTTTATAGAGGGGAAAAACTTACTCTTCTTGGAGGGGAAAAAGAATAGGGCCTAGTGGACTGTGAAACAAGTAATAATTCATTTGAAATCTTGATTCAAAGTCCATTCTGGTTTAAAATAAAGAAAATAATAACTCTGGTTTTTAATTAAGTAGGGTTTCTGCTAATACCATCACATTATTTGAAATAGTGTCAAATAATAGTCCTTATTTTTTTAAAAAAAAAAAAAAGAAGTTGTGACAAGCTTAAAAAAAGAAGAAAAATCTAGTGCTGGTTTAGAAGTAAATATATTTTATGTGTCGCTTTCATCTATTCCCTGCTGTTTTCTTCTCTGCTCAATTCATAGGTTTAATATTTGTAAAATGTATCATCTGGCTAGATACTTTTTTTTTTCTTTCAATTTTTGTTGGTTTAGTATGTTGTTTCTCTCCAGGATGATGTATGAGCAAGAGAGATTGAAAAAAAAAATGTGCTATTGTGCTTTAGGGCTTGATTCTACTCCAGTTTAAGTCAATTATAACTTAAAGTAAAATTACATTTCCAGCTGAAATAACTTTTGACCTATTTAGTATTTTTGGATAAGGACAAATATAAAAATAAATACTTGGATAATAATCAGTTACACATCCTTTACTGATTCTCTAATTAATAGCTGATGTATGGAATAAGGCCTTTTGAGCCAGAGAAACCAATACAGTGTTTAGTAGTAGACATTCAGGACTTGCGGTTCTATCATCCGTACATAAAACAGTTGTAAAGGAAAAAATGCTGACTTAGGCAGCACTTAGGTGTTGCCTCTGGGATAAATTTTGGCACATTCTAAAACGTGACAAATGTAACCCTTCTTCCTTTGAATGAGGGAAGAGGCAATTTTAGGGTTTTTTACAATACGGATGGTAATGAGCTGTTAAAGACATAGCCCTTAGTGTTGCAATATGAATTACAGATGTGTTATTTCTTGGATGATGTTAGCCATGTAATCTTTGCTGTAAAAATCGATGTATTTTAGTTGAAGATGCATTTCAAATACATTGGATGCAAAATGTGGGAAAATGACTGCACTGGATCATGGGTCTTTAAAGAGAGATCCCTGATGAAATGCAAAAACTTCACTGATGGCACAATATGACCAACACTCATGAGGCACTAATTTAAATATATTTGTGACATGTTGGGTATGCTTGGATATGCATTCTTAAATTGCATAAAAATTAACTAATATGCATTTAATTGTGAAAATTGTCCTTTAAAATAAGTGGATTTGAAAATACTGATTTCCTGTGGGTGATATCATACTCTTAATTGCAATTTATGACTGAAATTCCAAGAATTTGAGTAAGGATGGGATTCACATTTAGACTCAGATATGTATTTTGGCTGGTTTTTTAATTACATAGCTCTCTACAAAATGTAAGCAGAACATCTTACTTAGTAGCGATACAAATTTTAAAACAAATGGTTTTCTCTTTACTTTTAACATTCTTTTAAGAATCTGTGGACTGCCCCCCCAATAGTTTTACTTACTTGTAAAAAATTACTCTTTAATTTGGTTTAGTTGTGCTACCTTGATGATTTATCTAGTTGATATAAAACAAAATCAAAGGTTTCTTGATTTCTTTTGTAGTTTTTATGTTGCCTTTTATTAAAAGAATGTACAATTTTTACAAAAAATTTCCTGGGTGACTGATGCGGTCTAATTCTATAAATCATAAGATTTAAGGCTAGAGTTTTTACAAAGTTGGTAAATGTGAATAAGGCAAGTGTCCACTGTAGTTTCTTTCTTGAAGTCGTGAAAGGAATCAAGATAGATTTTCATCTGATGACTAGTTTAGGTGTCATCTTAGGTCCATATTCCAGGGTGGAATCAGCAGAAGGGCTTTAAAACTGAAATAGAAGCACACACACTGTATCGGAAAGGATTTTTTATTATTTTTGGCAAAGTGTTGATTGATGTTTGCTAAAGTTAACAGGAATTGACCTGCGCCATTTTTAATCCTTTATTGATGGGGATTTATTTTGTCCTTTGTGAATCAGAGTGAACATATTAAGGGCATATTATGCTGGTAGCTGTGGAAAAATGTGGTGTATTATGTAAGCGTGTGTTTACTCAAATTCAGTTGTCTTTATTAAAGTGTTTGAATTTTGTGGGCACTACAAAGCTGCTTTACCCTTTATCTTCCCCAAAAATGTAGTCAAAAAGTAAGTTGCTTTTCATAATATATGTCTTGGATCAAGCTCATCTGATCAATTATGTGTAGGTATATAGCAGGCAGTCAATTAGCTACCACCAAACTATATAGTCAAGTGTTTGGCTATACGAACCAGTTACCAGTGAACGTGAATCATTTGCTTAATAGAGAACATGTAAACACTTCACCCAGGTTTTGAGGAGCGGGGAGAATTTTCAAAAGATTCATTTTCCTTTGCTCAGAATGTTTTAGAGAGGCAAAGTATTTTGTTGAACCTTCATAAAACAGTGAATTGTGCAAAGGTAGTCCGTTGTAGATTTTCATTAGGCATTTCAAATTTTTATTAGACCTGGTATTCAAATTCGAACTTGTGTTGACGCCTGGTGATGGCTGGTTTTCACAGTGTGTATCTCAATGTTTGACATAACTGGAAATCTTGCTCACGTGAAGGGTATTGCTGGGCTGTAGAAAATCTTTATCCAAAATAAGTACTTAAATAAAAGATTAAAAACATGATAAATATGGTTCATACACGGTTAAACTTGCTTGGGTTGTGCAGTTAATGCTGTGACTTTAATATCCTATTTGACCACAAAGTGTTTAAGTTTCCCTGTAATATGTACTTGATGTAGCCCAAAGGAGTTACAAAATAGCATCATCTTACATTTTTTGATTTTCAAATAACTTGCAGTATTTCCATGTTTCTCAGGAGTGTGAAAATATACTATGTTTCACATGAAAATATCATAAAAGAAAAGAGAGAATATGGTGAATATTGCTACTCCAATGGCTTCACTTGATTTTTCTTTCTGTCTAGATTTTTACTTTAGGCTTTGTTTACCATTTGGGGTAGAGTGAACGGCCACAAGCTTTTATAATTACCTGTGATCGTGATATTTAACGTTACTACAGTGTCAAGTCAAAATTAACTTTTAAAAATTAATTAGACTTTTAAAAATTAAGTCATTTGCCTTTTTTGTGGTCTAAGATGCACACTGGTAGTTCTTCATTTGTTCTTATTTCAGAAGCGCAGAGAGGATCTGGAAGGCCAGATAATGATTAAATTGTATAGGTCCAACAACATTATTACTACCCTGAATTAATAACATTTGAAAAACTAATGAAGAAGGCTGTCAGAGAAGGACAGCTGAAAATGCTGCAAATGCGATTGTAGTTGTTGGCAACTCTTTAGTCTTCACACAAAGGTTAAAATTGTCAAGAGGAGTGGTATTGAAAAGTAGTGGATATTGGGGAGAAGTAGCAATTAGGTAACAGATGAAATTTCTTTGTTGTGATAGCACTTGTTTTTATGCTGTACACTAACTACTAATTAACAGCAGAAACTGAAGTTGAGCTCTTTTCATGTTAAGAGCAGATTCTGCTGATGCCCAGCAATACCTTTCCTTCTGTATGAAATACCTGTTTGCATACAGATGTAGCGTAAGCGTGTCTGGTTTTCATTAAATCGGCAAGCCGAGTCCCTAATGTTCTGATTAGTCAATGTTAAAGTACAAAATTATAAACATTTTGTACGTGAGATCGAGAATATACTTCAATGTTACATGTTACTTTGTTCTTATTCCCTGTAAGCATTAAGTTTGCTGTTGATGGATCAGTCAGTCCAGTAGTGCTTTCAAAAATAATCAGTCGTTATGTTAACTGTGTAGTTTCAAAAATATAAAACTAGAACTGGGATCATACTACAAACAAGTATAGGGCAGTTTTGGGGAAAAAAAGAAAAACCAAACCAACAAACCCAAAAACCCCCAGACTTCTCAAATTGATAATATATACTGGAACTGTAAAAGTATAAAATTCTACCAAGATTTTCTTTAATTCCTTTATTTTAATTCTTTAATAAATACTCTGATTTTACTGAAAACACAACTGGGTCTTAAAATTGAAGTGGTTTGTGTAAAGTACAGCTCTTCTGTGAGGCTCTGGATTTCTTGCTTAAAATACATGGTTTGTGTTTGGGGGGTGCTTGCTTTAGGATGAAGGAATTCCTTATGTTCAAGCGTAAAAATAAAGTAAGGTTTTTGCTTTAGTAAAACACTACTCTGTTTAATAAAAGTGTAACGACCTATTTCTTCCTCCCCTTGTTCCAAACTCACTGAACCACAACTGTTAACAGCTTATACCAATGATAAGTAAATAATTAAATTTGTGTCCGAGGAAAGGAGCTCAGGGATCTACTTAGGCCCCCAACAATTAACAATAGAAATACTGAGATTGGGAGCCATAGGAAGTCCCGTGCATAATCACAAATGATCCACAGTTAACAAATATAAGATGTAGTCAGAAAAAAATGAAAAGAAACAGGTATTAAGTTCTGTGTTTGTTTCTAGGTCTTCCTATCTCAATATTTTTAAGAACAGATTCAACTTTGAAATATACAGAAAAAGTTCACCTTTCCCACATGTATTTGCTTTTTTTAGAATATATTTTTGCATAGCTTACAATGTAAAATAACGAATTTCAGTCTGAAAAGACGATTATTTGAGAAAGTCTTATGAACAATGCGGCTTATGAATCACGTGCAGTGTTACGTTCAATATTACGTCATCATAGTAACACCAAATTAAATGCTTGCTATCTTATATTGTGAATCTGATTTCCCAGATAGTGGGGTGGTATTCACACTTTATCCAGCCTGCCTTATTTATTATCATCACAAAACACAGAGACTTTCACTGTGAAACTGGAAAGATATTATCATTTATTGTTACTACTAACTAAAACTTAAATTACTTCCGTAGCCTCTAAAATTGTTGACATTTACTGATACTACTTCAAGTTTTGTACCTATGAATACAAATTAGTTGGAGGTTTTTTGAAAGTCAAGCCAGCATCCAGTCAAATACTGTAAATTAATAATAATAAATGTCACATTCTGTCTTTTTTTGCTACAGTTTTAGCTGAAAACTTCATATACTTCTATCGCACTTAACAAGGATAAAAATATTTTTACATCTAAATTTGGATATTTGATTTGATGGCAACGGGAAGACTAATAACTTGAATTATCATTTTAAGTGGGAGTGACTGATTTTCCTCACTGAACCAAAAATGTATTATAGCATCTTTTTGTTCATCAGGTATTTTTCAGTGTATACCCTAATTTTAAATTAAAGAAAGGTGGAAGTGATAGGTTAAAGCCTGTGCTATCATTATCTTTGTACTGGCCACAGGTCTGTGAAGCACACTGATTTATTTTAAACATGGTTGCTTTGGGGGGCTGCTGGTTTGTATTCCTTCACAAACACGTGACTGCTGCAAAGGTATCTTCCAAAAGCGATTCTGCGATGTGCAGGTGGCAGCAGTCCTTCTCCATCGCAGGCGGTAAGATCTGGAAAAACAGCTGAAGGAATAGCGTTGGTCACTAGGTTGGTGCCTGACAGAGGTGTAGTAGCCTGGCCAGAATAACGAACTGATCCTGATTCCCAGTCTTCCTTCAAGGAAGAAACAGGAGAGAAATTCTTGCAATTTTTAGCACTTAGGTTGAGTTGCATTGAAATCTCCAGAAGATTTAATTACAAATTAGTATGCAGTTTATTAAGACTTAACATGCACTTAAAAACATTTGCAAGAACTTTGCTTGTTTGTTCCCTCATGTGTAAATCAAACTGAATTATAATGAAAGTAAATGTAAATACATGCAGAGGGTAACCACACTCTTAATGAAGACACACAGTCCAATTAGTCCCAGGATGATGACATTTCAGACTTTTACAAGTGGCAGTTTTCAGAGGAAGGGTAGTGAAATATTTAATGAATTGTCATTATTTATAAACTACATTAAAACAGATTTTCCATCACAGCCAGAGAAAAGGTAAACATAGCAGAGTATGTTTCACAATTGTCCTCATTATCAATTAATTTTTTTAATCTCTTAAGCGAAAGATAGCAGGTTGATGTACTGCTTTTGCCATTTTTTGAGTGCTCTGTAAAAGTAATGTGTTTATTAGTCAGGGAGAATCTTTTTTTGACCTCAGTGGCCACGAAAAAAATGTACAGATCAGGAATAAATCATCATATGCATGCATATTGTCACTGAAGCCAGTGGAGACCTATGGAACAGAGGGTATCACCTACTTATAATAATAGTGTCATTATGTAGAGTTTCAAAGAAGTGAGTGTTCATCTGCACAACAGGCAAGAGCTGCGTCCCCCTTCTTCAGCATGTGATGAGATTTTAACTTCAGTTTCTGAAACAGTTTAGCGTTGCCAGCTTAGACCTTTGCTTTTTTTTTTTCATCACCTCCATAGCTTCATCTGTTGCTTGTACTTATTGTCAACAGTGGATTATCTTTTTCAATGATGTCAATATAGTCTGCATCAACAGACGGGTATTTTGTTTGCAGAAGGTAGCAACCTGAGCTGAGGAATAGAGAACAAGCTAAACACTGTGAACAGAAGACTGTATGTATACCTTGCTTGCATACAGTGAAGTAAATAAGTTGAAAACCAAAAAGTATTATGAACAATTTTTTTCCCCTGAGTATCTAAGAAGCTCTTCATGATAAATGTAAATAGGACTCTAAAGCAGATGAAAGGCAAGAACAATGAACATTTGCAGTTAACTGCTAAAAGTTTCCGTAAAATGTTTATGGTTTTGTTCTGCCACCTATTTCATTTAATTTGTTTTTCTGTAGTTAAAGAGATTCAATTCAAGTGTTGTAGTCAAGTTCTAGGACCTTCTCTTTAAAAGGAGTCAGGAGGAGAATGTAATTTGTACAACACGGTTTTAAGTTTATATTGTCTTTTACTTTGGAAACTTGCAATAATTTCTTGGAACAGAGAGCTACCTCTGGTTGTAAGCACGCCAGCTATCACTTGAAGCATGCAGATTATGGTTTCTTGCTTTAAATCAGTAGATTAATTTTGGTTGGTTTAAAGTGCACTCTTGTAATTAATCTGCTAGTATTTGTTTTAAAAACCTATGCTGGATGTTTTGAAAGGATATTTATCCTTAGGCAAGAAGAATATTGGAATTTTTGTCTGTTATGTCGACGCTAGAGATGAACTTTGCCTTTTAAATCTTTTAAAAGTAAATGTTTTCTGGCACTTCTGCCAATTCATTCCATTTGAGTTTTCTTACTGCTGTCAGTAGGACTTAAACATATTTTAATGCAAATAATTATCCCCCTGTTTTGAACTGCAAAATTGTTTAGCAAGATAAAATAGGCTAAAGATATGCAAACCCTCTTATCTCTGTTAATTTGGTGAACGCTTTTTGATCACGTCCACCCTCACTTCCATAGGATGTTAAGTGACAGAGCTGTGCAGATCATTCTTTTCTTAACATACACCCACATACTTTCTTTCATAGGAGCTAAATAATATCAAATCTAAGAACTGTCAGGTAGGAAAACAAGAAAAGGCAAAGAATGATTAAGTAAAAATAGGGGAAAGTGTATCCTCACTTCCCTCTGTACAGACAACTAACTACCCCTTGCCTGCAGACCTGCAGCTGACCACGAATAGCAGTAGGACCTGGTTGTCAGTCAGCTCCAGAGTGCCTTTGGTGCAGGCTGTGTGCCTCGAGGAGTTCCCAACCCCAGGCAAAAAGAAGAGGCGGAGGAGAAATGTAAATGAAAAAAATCTATGCAACAAATATATGGTCACTTCTGTTTTGTCATTGGATAGAGGAAGAGGTCAGGTATTTCCACTTGCTGCTGAAACCATGTCATTAATTATCAGATTCCCAGCAGGTATCGCAGAAGAGTGAGGCTTCGTGCCTTAAACATTTGGGTGAGAATATTCTTTCTGGCAGGCAGGTGTCCTTTAACTCAAACTTTAGCTTCTCCTTCTTTCTCAGGATGTCAGTGTTGCCTGTTCCTTTTGGGAAGAGCAGACCTGCATATTTAGGATAATGTACTTTTAATTGAACAGTAGAGCTTTTATTTTTCCAACCCTAGAATTACCATTTCTGATGGTTGTTGTTACCTGCTGGATTTCTCTCTAGATTTTAACAGCAGCAAACTAAAGGTGCTAACTAACTAGCAACTGTGTGGGCATATTATGGACCAAAAGAGTAATTAGTCAGGGAATACATAAGTCAGAAACTGTAATTAAAAAAGAAGTCTATGGATCAAAAATCACGTCAGTAGAGGAAGATGGCCCTTGACGTTTCTGAAAGCCAGCCATTCGAACCGCAGAGGTTTTTCAATGTGTTTTGAAGACATAAGGGATTAGATTTGGTCCTTGGCCTTCAGTTCTACAGAGCAGGTTTTGATTCTTCTCAGCAATGAATGAAAGCCTGGCAAGACATTAATGTTCCATAAATACAGAAGTCATCCTAAAAACCTATATTCCCTAGGGTCTAATCTTGCAAATGCTTAAACGTATGCATATATGTGGACCTAAATGCATTGTTAATGTACTGCTAGCCAGCATTCATGCAGCTGAGCTTCCGGTTATGCAGTGATATTAATATCAAAATCACAAATACTTTCAATTGAAAAACAAAACAAGCGAATCATTTCTCCCTGTTAAATTTATATTTGGGAGGTCGGTGAGCACTTTTATGGATTTTCTTGGGGGTGGGAAAAGTTGTGTAGGTTAGAGATTGGCACAAAACTTGAAATAAGCAAAATCTTTTTCAGATAAGTGACAGTTCTCTGGATGCTATTAAGCTGTGAACAGTAGGTCTTTTCAATAATCACTGTGATTCATTTTCATATTGTGGTTTTTTTTAATAATAGTATCTTTAAAAGGCTTACTGAACAGTAGGCTGCACCAGCATAACTTTCTGTGCAGAAGGAAAGGTTTCACGCACAGAATCTTAGATAATTTACCTTAAATTGATTTGCACAGCTCGATAAAACCATAGGAAAACTGTACCAGCTCAGATCATGGGTTCGTTTAGCACCAAATCTCATCTCTGACCAGGGCCAATAGTGAAACTGGAAAAAGAATTTAAGAATGGGGCAAGCATATAGTAATATTTCCCACACTTACTCTCCTAGTCACCACAGATTTATGGCTGAGGTATTTTTTGACTGGGAATGGTATTTCTGTATTTAATAACTTTGGTGGACTTTTCTTCCAGGAATTCATCTTTCTTTTTGCTTTTTCCCAACCTGTGTGAACTTTCAGTTATGGCAGTGAGTTCTGCAGTTTAAGTATTTATTGTATGAGGAAGTACCACTTGATTGATTTTTCTTCCTCCCCCCACCCAAGCCTGCTACCCACTGGTCTTCCCTGGTTTGTCTATTAGAAATATTTCGTTTTTTCCCCGTTGCCCTTCTCATTGCATATCATATCCCTCCAAATATTTATCTTTCCGCTTAAAGAGTCTGTTTAACTGGTTCTCTCACAGAGCTTGTTCCATATCTTTGCTCATTCTTGTTGCCCTTCCATATATCTTCTAGTTTTATCAGTTCACCTGTTTGCAATGAGAGGCCAGAACTGCACACAGCATTCAAGGTGTAGGTACATTGTGGATTTATACAGTAGCGTTATGTTTTCTTTTTCATTCTCTAGTCCTTTTCCAATAATTCCTAACACTGCTTTTTTTTGGACACTGAGTTGACATGTTTATAGAATTAAAGTAGATGATTTTATAATTCCAAGAGAACTTGAACAGAGTTGCAGGTAAGAGGAACATGCGTGAAGGTCTCCGTACCAACATTAGCAGAGCCCAAAGGGTACTATTAATGACAATTATCCTTATTCTTCTCTGGTATTTTCAGATCTGTCATACATTTTGACTAGTTTGTTCAAAAAATCCATTGCATTCAATTTTTTATTCTTTCATGTGTAATGACATGTCTTCTCATTTGCTATGCTGCCATGTATCCCTTATGAAAAAGCATTTTTTAAATTATCTACCATGACTAATATTTTCTTCTGTACAGAAGGAGAACACACTTTATTTTTGTTCTTAAAATGGAAAAGAAATTGGTCTTCAGCCTGATTTTGGAGAAGCAACGTTTACAGTACCACGAAGGACATTTGTGCTTTCAAATCTGCTAATCGTTCCTTAATCGTTTGTTACGGTTTGCCTGATTTAGCAGAAAAGAAGACTATTGTTTGGAACCCTTCTCATTAGAGAAATAAAATGTTTAAAAATACCAAAATGCCACTTTTTTTTCCTCGCAGTTCCTAATGCTGTGTGTCACTGAGATAAAATGTTTTGAACTTTTTGATCTCCCTTGGGGAAATGCTGCAAGTAGCAGAATTTTGTTATTTTTATGTCAATTTAGGTCTTACATGATTCAGCACTTGTGGTTTGTGGGAAAAAGAGTTGTAGATTATGATTAAAGGAGCAGAAATAGTAAGGAGTGACTACTAGAGAAGGCATCATTTTACTGTTAAAATATTTTTTGGATTGGCTTTTCTTCATTTTTAAACCTCTATCTCTGTTCCTTGTATTTTCTCTATCAATTGTGACTGGTACACTTCAAACAGAATAGCTCCATTCTGTTTCACTTCTCAGCTTTTTTAACAGTTCAAAGAATTAAGAACAAGTTGCTATAGGATCTTGATAATACTAAATCTGTACATTTAAGTCTGTCAAATGTGGTTGTCTCCAACAGGCCAACCAGTCATCCCCTTCTGGCAGCCTCTCAGGAATAAACAGAAAGTCTCTAGGAAAGGGCATGGAAGAGGATACAGGATGCAGAAAAACTGCTTGTAGTGCAGGAAAAATTATTTGTTGTAGTAATGGACCACAAACAATGAGTTAACTCATTCTGGGATGCATTAACAAGGCTGTTGTACAAAAAGACATGAAGTAATTATGCCATTCTGTTTGGCACTGGTGAGTCCTCAGCTGGGTATTGTGTCTAATTTTGGGAACTGAACTTAAAAAAAAAACTACACAAATGGAGGAGAGCATCAAGAGTAAGAGGAGACTAAGAAGACTGGGTATGTTTACTCTTGAAAAGAGAACACTCCAAGCTGAAGGGGAAAGGGAGCCGAATACAATTTTTTGTATTTAAAAAGCTGTAATTACAGAATTTAATTCTTGTGCCTGTCTTTTCAGAGAGAGGAAATGAACCTGAGGAGAGGAGAAAATTCCTCTCTTCTGTGTTGCATGGTAGTCCACATGTTCGGGATATTCTACAACAGTGAGGTTAAGGATCACCATCTCGCAAATACACTGAGATACGACTGCCCAGTTTCATGTTTTTAAGGCTGTATTTTCAGTGACATGAATCACCTCATGCTCAAGTTAAAAACTTCTGAAAACCTGGAAGACATTTGAAGATACAAGCTCCTGTCAGTTTGTCTTCACATTTGCCACTCTTCTTTCTGTTCACAAAGGTCCTATGGGCATGTTGGTTGAAAGCCCCTGGGACTTCTTTTCCAAAACTAAAGCTTCTGTAACCATGTCTTGAATTAGTCTAGAGACTTCATTAGTTATCTGCCTGACTTGTCATGGCCTTGTTGTGTAAATGGACGTGATAATTTCTCTTAAATAGTGCACGTTCTTCCAGGGTGCTATTCAGACAATATAGCAGACTATAATATAGAGTATGCAAAACTATCTTGTGCTTCCGCATATTGGTTGTTTTAAATCTAAATCCCAGCAAGATGCAGATGATTCTGTTCTTCTGGTGGAGAACTATCCACATCTCCTAATCAGACAGGGCCTAACATTTTCTTTCCTAAAAGCAGAAAAAAATGGCTGCGGGAATTAATGCTGTCAGGAGTATTATTTGTAAAGGCTTGAAGGAGCAAAGAGCATGCCTTCAGGTACTTTAAATTAAAAGCAGCAAGCAGAGTTTTTGTTTTCATACATGTGTGCACTGATGTACATATATGCATTTAAGTATAAGACTTTTCCTATTTCTGTACAAGGTTCTAATCTATTCAAGAACTAGGACATTTGGTGGCTAACAGTGGGGTGGAAAATCCAGTTCATAGGCCCTCAAGCATGTGGAAATGAAAAGAGGATTTGGAGAATAAAATAGGTTTATCTCAAGTTTGTGGCATTAGAGGGAAAGTTCTCCAAGTGAAGCGTGGCAGGTGAGTAGCTTTGAAGTGTTGGTGACAGCTCCCAGCTATCGCAGCAAGGAAGTACATGTGTGAGTCCTGTGGCAAGTCCCATCACTTGGCAGTCTGCAGGCTTTGTGGAGATGTGTTGTGCATTTGTCTTCATAAGAGGAGCTTGAGAGGAGAGTTGTGGCAAAGCTGGTGATTTTGCTAGTGAGAGGTTTAAAGAACTACGGACACAGATCATAGGAAATCAGGTTTCATTAGTTCTTTTGCTCATGATAGCAAATTCTGTAGAAAGGAGAAGCAACTCTCATTTCATTTTCCTGTTATGTCCTTACTTTCCTGATGGAGTGGATTTAAGGGGAAATAATGCTGAAATGTATCTTGCAATATTGTTGACTTAAAGGATGATCACATTGAAAGGCGTATCTTTCTTTTTTTTGGTTCTGTAATCATTAGGAGCGGTGCACTTATATTATAAGTACAGCCAAATGTCATGCTAATACCATTCCTGATCCATGCTTATGTGATAGATGTGAACATATCTAAATTTTAGGGTTTTGAATCCTGAGGGAAATACAGAGATAAAGAGTATGCAGTAAATCAAAGTTCTCTTTTCATTTCCTTTTTCCCTTTCCGAAATACGAACAAGAAAAAAAAAATCCTTGCAAATAGTATCATTAGGTGGTTATTTTTTTGTAAGAACATACTGCTTTGCATGCTTCCAGACACCAAGAGGGAAATTTAAAACAATGTTTGTTAATCAGTTTTTGAAGGGCTGCTCTGTGGAATTTGAGGATGTAATCAGGAGAAAATCCTGACTCTGACAGTCAGCTTGACTGCTGGGGGAATTCCAGGCATTTGCTTCTAGCAAGAGAGCCCGTTTGCTCTGAGCACTCTTTGTTTGCTGTACTTGTGGACTGGCTGAGTTGGGTCAGTGCATACTGTTTCTGGGCAGGTTTTTCCAGTGTTGTTAAGGGTGGGTTCTTGTTGGGACCTGATGAGTGGGTTTCAAAACTGGAGGGCATTTTACTGGCTGACTGACATTCTGATTAATTTACTTTTTTGAGATGCTTATGTGCACATGATACTGTTTTCTTCTCCCTACATCAAATATTTTTCTCCCCAGGTTTTATATTTTAAGCAAGTCATCAGTCTTTGAATCACGTTGCTGCTCTGAGAATGCATGCTAAGGAGTGCTTACTGTGTAGTTTCATGTGCATTTGTTCCAGCAGCGCTGCCAGGCTAAGCCATCATCCTTCTCTTCCTCCTCTTCCTCCAACCCTCCCCTGTCATTATCCACTCAGCTTTCCCATTTTTATGCCTGCACTGTGCCCTCAGCTGTGTCCTGGTAAAGCTGTTTGTTTGGCCTGACCAAATGAGGTAGAGGGAGAGGTTATTTTTAGTGCGGATCATTTCTGTGGTTTTAACTGAGGGCGGGTGACACAAAATGGGGAAGAAGAAAGCGGAGATGGGAACAAGCGGTAGGACATAATAGGAAGGTGATGGCTATCTAAACAAGCAGGTTTACTTCCTCCACCTCTGTATCTACGGTCACAGATTATGGTCAGACCAAAAGCCACTGGAAATCTGTGTGTTAGAAGAAACCCAGTGCAGTGTGTTGGTTTTGCTGCTTCTGATGTGAAGTCTGACATTTCTTGCAGAGGTTAGGTGGTATAAGAACAGGTCTGTCTTGCTCACCCTTGCCCTTTTGGATGAGTAAACACAGCTACATTCACTGCAGTTATTTCTAAACTTAACTTTGTGGACTGGAGCTTTAAGGCTTAGTCTGATGCATTTCAAAAGCAATCGACTCACATGAACTCCAGTATACAAAAGACTTCATTGCTGTTTGAGTCTCATGTAACAAGAACTCTTCTCTCTTGGCTTTGTTGCAAAACTCAAGCCACTTCCGCTCTATTACTATATTATCTTTACTGAAAACATGATAGATAGGTATGCAAAAATCCCATGAGTGGTCATTTGGCCACAAAAGATATGGTAGGGGAGGGTACCTATAGGTATATATGTTTAAATTCTGTTTACATGTTCCCATGGTATTGGATGAGCCAGCATAATAGTGTTCCTGTGGATGTAAAGTAAGAATGGAGCATTGTTCCAGTGCATGCCATGTCAGCGACAATATGTAGAATTGAAGCGATTTTATAAAGTTTGCATGGCCTTCGGGGGAGATGGGACGAGTTCACAAAACAGAAGTCAACTGAAGGCTCCTGAGTATGTAGAAACCCTGTTTGGCTCAAGTTCTTGAGAAGTCTTGGAAGACTGTTTAGGGAGAAGTGTTGTTATATATGCTTGTCCTGTCCTTGCCCATTGCTTGTTTGGCATCCACTGTTGGAAAAAGGATAGTGGGCTAGAAAGACCTCTGGTGTAACCCTGCAGAAGCCTTCTTAAGTTAAGGTTTAAGAAGTGATTTCCAGAAGGGATTACTTTCCGACATATCCCAATCAGCACTATGCTGATTCATTTTTAAAGAGATCAACTAAAAAGAAAAAATGAATCATAGCTGTTGTTCAGGTGAAAGTTTTGCCTTATGTGCCAGTAAGACTCCCCTATTAGCCATTATTTAATTTTTTCCAGTTGCACCACAACAAGTGTGAGAGAGCACATTGCCTTTCTTGCCAGAATGTGTGATGGTTTTCTTTCTGTAAGCTAGGAGAGGCTTCTACAAAAAGAGAATCATCAACCCATTTCTATCAGCCTGTCCTTGTATAAGCTGTTATCTGATAACAAGAGAGAGCCTATGGCTGGCTAGAGGGGAAATTGCTCTCAAAAGGAGTTTCAAAAAGAGTAAGGCCATTTTACACATACTCAGCAGTGAAACTCCTGAAGTTTCACAAGCTATGAGGTGCTATTGGAGAGGCACACTTGTGTCTAATGTATACATTTAAAAAGCCTGAGGGTCAATTCAGAATTTAGGTAAGCTAAATTGTGTTGTTTAGGAGATGAATCACGAGCAAATATGATATGCTCTAATGTTTTATCTTCATAAAGTCCAGTGAAGCTTTTCAGTTGAACTTTTCAACTCCTGCTAAAAATGTTAAAATACGACCTCCAGTATCTGCACCTGTATTAGCTCAAGCATTAAATTATTTCATATGTTTTCTCATGGAGGAAAAAAGGAGAGGAAGAAATAAAACCTCCTCCTTGCGTTTCAACCTGGATTTATGTAACCTGAAAAAATGGAAAGAGAATATATCCATCTTTATAAAAATACAGACACCATCTTAGCTGAATACTTGAATAACGAGTACCGTGTGGAGGCATGCTGAACGCTTCTCTGCATCTAGCAGTATTCGTAATTTGTTTTAAATTCTATTACCGCCATTCTTTACCTTAGTTTCCATGTTCACTTCTCTACAATCTGAATGCTCTGTTATCACAAGGAAAACGTCCCAGTGATGTTTCCTGAGCATGTAAAGAGACACGGGGAAAGGAAGTTCACTTTTTTTTATTATGTGAAGTTAAAATATTGGCATGAGCATGTTTGTCACGAGGTTTGTTAAAAAAATTCAAGCATCTTTAGACTAGAATAAAATTACCCTCCATCTGTGTCTAAACACAAATTATCTAAAATATAAATATACAAAAGTGTGTTCAAAATTGGTACAACGATATATCAATAGGAGCCAATATTGTTACTTTATTCTTCAAAATAAGTACCCAAAAAAGAAGAATTCACGTTTAACTCAAAATTAAAGGTTTGATTTAAGCAGGTTTTTTTATGATTTTTAATTTTTAAGATCAGAATAAGTTTCCAAGAAGGTTTGCAAAGTGGTAGATAGAAAAGGTGATTTAAAGCTAGCCAACTTAGAATTAACTTCTGCAGCCAACTAGAACTGAAAATTAACAGTAGGTAAGAGAGGAAGAGAAATAACTAGTTTGTTTTCCCATTTACATGAATGGATGTCAAAAGTGTCAAGAGCAAACAGAGTAAACTTAGAACTGAATTATTAGAAACAATTTTAAATATTTTTTTTAAATGTAGACATTTTTAAAGATACAGCGTTGGTGCATTGGAGAGCTTATCTACCTTAAACTTGTGACTCTTCACTTTACAAGCAGAGAATGTTCAAGGGATGTAACACAACTGTTTTGCATCAGTTGCAAAAAACCAAAGTATTTGTTTGGGGTTTAATGGATTTATTCTGATTTACCAAGCCCTTTATACTTTGTGTGCATGTGTAAAGTGTTGACTATAAAAATAGTATTTGACCAGTACAGCAAAAGTATAGTAACACCTGAGTATTGAACCAGTTTTTGAGGTGTTGTTTATTATAGTGCTTATTGTATTTATAGGCTCATTTATTGTCTGAAAGAAGTGGCAGAAATGTCAGTATCGATATTTGTTTAACCACAGGAATTATGTAGGATTTTTTTTTCATAGATACACATAATCAGCACTGCATACTTGAGTAGTTCATCAGAATATTTCCTTCTTTATTAGTGCTTTTCACAGTGTCAGCAAGACTTTCCTTCTCTGCTTTTCCAACTCTCCATGGGCGTGCTAGATCCTCTCTCCTCCTGTCTAGTGACATCTGCTGTGGGATGGTCGAGGCAAAGGCAAGGGGATGCTGAAGAAGGCACCCCAATATCTCCCTTGGTTTCCTCTTCTTTCCTCCCTGTCCTTGACTTGTCCTTTTCTTCCCTGGTGGGACCTGGACAGGAGACACCCCCAAAGGTGTCTTCTCAGCAGAAGGCCTCTCAGGTATGGCTTGGCTGTTTCTGCTTCATGCCACCTGGGGAGACATCACAAGAGGCCAAGTTACACTTTTACCTGACACAAGCTCTCTGACGTGAGAAATGAACTTTTGCCCTGCACGTATGTGATGCTGTCCTGTTGAATTGTTTTCTGTCTAAAGTACATATTTCTCAGTGTTGAACATTTTTAGCTAATCAAAAAACACTGAATAAATACACTTGGATAAAAGGAAGCATGTTGATAATACAAACTATATGTCAGGTGGTATGCTTAACATCTGTATTTTAAAGTGACTGTACAAAGTAAGAACAAATAACTACTGATGCTTATGAAAACCCTTTTATACAGATTACGTGAAAGCAAGTATCTTAGAGAACACATTCACTAAAAAATAGGAGATTTTGATTAATTCTTTAAACCATTTAAATGTAGCTTTAAGCTCATATGTGCAGTCTGCACGGCTAAGCTTTTACTGTCTTCCTTTAAGGTTGAGATTTAATTAAAGGTCAGTGTCACACACATTTCCACAACACATAGTAAAACCCTGGAATGAAATGAGCCTCACTTGAACATTTGATTAGACAAGATAATGTATTTCCCCCTGGAGTAGTTTGTTATTCAAAACAAGCTCTTTAGGGAAGGAAGTTCACATCAGTTGGTAACTGTTCCTGTGGATACCAAAGAACTTTGTACAGTACACACTACAGTAAATTGCACTGCAGGTCATTTAGGAGCTGGAAGCACAGCCCGTGTCTATGTAAAAGTATCAAAATGTATAAAAAAAAAAAGAGCTTAATAGCAGACAAACAGGCAGTGATACTAGAAAAAAAATAACACCTAAATTTACAGAGTCAGTCATGCTTTTGGTTAGTCAATAAATTACACTTTTCTAGTAGGTGAATTTTAGAAATGCTGGTTTACACCTTGTGTGTCAAAAAGAAAACACTAAAAAAAGTTTGCTATGAACTGATGCCCTTAAATGTAATATGGAACTGAATAACTTCTGGCTTTAACTTTCCTGTAAACGCAGTTGTAGACTTCAAAATTATTAGCTATTCTGTTCTGTAGATTAGATGGCTTTTTTTTCTGTCATTGCCCTATTTTGACCCTTTTGGTCTTCACTCATCACATATCTTGAAAATTTTAGTGACTGATAGCAAGTGGTGGTAGCAAGCCATGTTCATTAGGACTCAACTAAATTTTAACTTCTGACTATATCAGATTATCTGTATGAATTGACTTTTGAGGGTAAGCTGGAAATGAATGTTGTATTCTGGACTCTTGAAACGAACACCCTCTAAAACAAAGACTTGTTTTCATGGGATGGGAACATTCCCTCAAGTTAATAAATGTTTGCTGCCATGGAAGCAGTTTTAAAACATTTTACAGTATAGCAGTAAGTCTGGTATATCTCTGGTGGGTACTTTGGTTTAGAAATCCAATTTAAGTCTAATTTTGACTTTATCTTGGACTGCCGTGTTGTTTATGTCTTTGATTACAGAAGTCTCTGTTAAATAGCCAGCCCAAAGAGTTATTGTGTTCTGAGTTTGCTGAAGCTGCTAACAAAGCTGTGGTTTGTATCTTAAATTTGTTATATGGAATTATTATGATGATGGTCATCATAAAAGTTTCTTACGTTTGGGGGAAGGGCTCTGTGAGTTTTACATAGTATATATTATATAGTATCATAATATATAATACTAGAGAGTCACTCAATATAGCTGTATATTAATATTATACAAATGAGCTAACATAATTTTATATTGCCACCCTTGGTACATAGTACTAGCATTTGAGCTGTAGTTTGAGGCAGTAGATAATCCCCAGTTGGAAAAAGAGGCATATTTTGGCAGTCAGCACTGACCTCTTGTGCAATCCCAGCAAGTAAGTTAATCTTGTTTTGTCCATCCCTTCTCCTACCTTTCTTCTTAGCTTAAGCAGAATCGGGTATGTGACTGGCATAATGTGCTTTTGGATCTTCACCAGGAGCTCTTAAGTGGTGTTCTCAGTCCTGTATATTGTAATTTGTTCCATAAGTAATGGAGCTGCTAAATTCTGGTTGCCTGTGGATGTATTGTAGATGCCCAGCCTACTCCTCTAGTGACCGTAAATAGCCCATTTGTCCTTCAGTTCTCCTATTGCTTGATTTTCCTCAGAGTAGTCCCAGTCCCCTTCCAGCTGGACAAGAGGCATGTCAGGGCACCTTTTGGTGAATAAGTGCTGACTGGCTGGTCAGACCATGCGTGTCCATGTTGAGATCACGCTAAAACTTCCCTTCAGTAAGGAGGTGTTGAACCAACTCCTTCCTCCAGCCAATGATGTTCTTGTTAGACTTTGAGTCCTCCTTTGAGTCCTCTGCCTTTTTGTGGCATTTGGTTGGAACTGGCAAATATGTTGCATAGTTAGGTAGAAGGCATGGTTGATGGTCAGATGATGATACGACAGCAGAAGTCTCCTTTCCTTAGGAAACCAAACTAAGGAGACACCATACATTGCAATAGGGCTTAAACAGCGTAATAAGTTAGGCTACAACTGAAATGTAAATGTAACATTTACATGTTATGCTTATGGTCACATTTTATGCTTATGGCTGCAGATAACCTTTCTCCTTGGATACAGTATATGTTTTAAGAACCGTGGAGTGCTGCATAATGTTTTTCCTTCTCAAGGAGAAGGGAAGATCTACTGCTCATAAAAAGTTTTAAGTAAAGGAATTCTTGCAGACCGATTGGTGTGATGGTGAACCCAGGTGCAGGATGTTGCATGCAGCGTTGCCCCAGTGTGTTGCTACTTGAGTCTGTCTGGGCTAGATGTACAATGTCTTCTGAACAGTGTTCTGTATAGAAGTGGATCATGTGTCATCTTTGTTTATGTATCTCTTTGCTCTTTTCAACAACTTGTAAGGTGTTTGTATCGACTAGTTATGCTTTCATTTCAGTCCTTTCATTTTTTTGTATGGGCTTTTCTGCCAGCCTGCTTCAGTCAAGCATAACACACCTTGATTTCTGTCCTTCTAATTGTGCACAGTGTGCAATACTGATTTGCAGAAGTATGTGCAAATTCATGGCTAATTTGAGGGGGAATAGTTTATAACTATAAAAATAGTTTATAACTATTTTTTAGCCCAGGGAGATAATTTCCCAGAGCATACTGTGGAAGAAGATGTTTTATATACTGTACCTTATCCAAAGATCCTGTCTTATAACTGCAGCATCTTCAACATAAAGAGTATGATTTGCTGGAGAACAGCATATGGTTTGGGGCTGGTGTGTAGCATCACCAGTGCCAGTGAGATTTAGAGTGACTGCTTCTATTCTAAGGTCTCATCAATAGTAAACTACCTTTAGGATAGAGTCACTAAAGAAAAGAATAACTTTTAAAATAGAAAAATTACAGCATTCTTAGCTAGTTTTACAAATTTATGAATTACTACATTTTAATTGGGTATCCCTTTTAAACATATATCAAAAACTGAAAGGATGTAGAACATGTAAAAACTTACATTGCATTCCCAGGTTTATGATTTTAACTATATATCAGTAAGTCCACAATAAGATAGTTCTTGACATATACATGCGCATAAAATGTTCAGTTGAAGTGTGCGCTGCTAGTTAGAAATGTTCGGTGTCCCTTTTTCTTATGATTTATAAAATAAATGTAACAGGGAAAGAGGAAAGCTGTTGTGGAAAGTTGTTACTACAAAATATGGAAAACATGAGATCTAAGGGTATGTTAAAACAAAAATAACCTTCAATAGCTGTTCTAAATAAGGCAGAGCTTAACAGCTAAACAGACATGCTTCAAGTTATTATTTGAAAAATCACTCAGCTGAGGTGCAGTTCATCCATTCACGTCTTTTAGTTGGAAGTCTGGCTCTTCTGAAGCCAGTGACAAAACTGCCAGTGACTTTAGTGGCATCAAGAGCCAATCAATATACTCTAACATACCCGAGCTCCATTTTCATCCAAGAAAAGATACGCTGTCGTAGGTCTGTTTTATATAGTATGAATTCATCGTTGTCCTGGGCTGGCCAAAATGATTGTGGGTGGTATGGAATACAGCGTTGCATAGCCATCATTTTCACGCTATGCTATTAAAAGTAGGGGAAGGTTGTTGTTGCTGGAGGGAAATTTACAGAAAGAGAGTTCCTGACAGTAGGAATGCTTTAAAACTTCCGTCCTGTATGGAACTGACAGTTTGATATTTTTAGTATATTGAACAGTCTTTAAAAACTTGTTTTGATATCTGAATTACTACATTAGTAACTTTTTTTTCATTTTGTAGTATTAGATCGCACTTTTGTATGTGAAAGTAAATAGCCGTTTCACAAATATAAGTGTAATGTGATACTGCTGAGGTTCAGTGAATTACAACAGAGCTCTGCTTTTCCCTACTGCAGATAAGACACGAGCACTGTAGTGCTTTTCAGATTACTGTACACTTAATGAATTTCGAGATGAGATTATTCAGTTAATAGCTAGATAGTTTGAAGGTATGCTTTCTTCAAACATGACAGCTCTTCATTAAAAGCTGCAGGTATAATTTCAATTTTCATAGCATGGACAAAAGTTTCTTATGGGCAGAAGCAAACCTTATTCTAAGAATATTCAGTTTAGCTAGAAAAGTTAAAAGATTGATTAAAAATGTGAGAAAATCTGAAGATAACAGCTAAAATTCTTTGTTTATTCAGTACTGTTACTAACTTAACCAAAATCCCATGAATATTTGGAGTCTGTTTGTTTTGTTTTAAGATTAGTTTTTCAAGGCAGACACTGAAATTTCAACTGAACTAAGAGATGGGAAAAGGAAAAGTATGCTTTTTATGTCTTTATACTGTATCAACAGTAAGTGATAATGATTTGTAGCATTATTTTTTTGTGGTGCAGAATTATTTCACAAAACCTGGAAATGGACTTACACATCCATCCAGTCAACAAAAATCCATTGTACTAGTCTTAGTTTAGCAGAGTTGAAAATAGATAGGTTGAAAGACTGTCATCTTCCTTTAATATGATCTTATTATAATGTATACAAAGTATATTAGGATAAATAGACTTTAAAATGTGAATTTTAAAAGTTCTTTGGAAAAAGGATATAAGCAAGCAGGTGGCTTAAAAAAATTCTGCCTGTCTCTCCTAACCTCTTAATGATGTTCCTTCTAGCTCATACAGACTTCTTTTCAGTCCACTGAGTGAATAATAAAGGACTTTCCCCCTTCCTGTTCCCCTGTCAGCAGGGTTGGTTGAACTGTAAAGCTGCCTAAATAGTTTGTAAGTATACCCTGCCATACTTTATTAATCTATGCTTAAGATTGCAGGGATTCAAAACATTGTAAAATACACAGTATCATGCAGGCTCAGGCAGTAGTATGATTGCAGTACAAGGAAATAGATTCCATTTTATAAATTTGTATAATTCTCCCATTGAAATGCTTTCCAAACAGTATTCCTTATTTTTATTTTGGAAGTCTAATGCTGACTTTCCGGGACTCAGTTTAGTTGCTACGGCCTCTGACTATTTTTATTCCACTTCCTAAGAAACGTGGATGTCGACAGAAGCCTTTTTCCAATCCACACATTGTCTGGAAAATCTTACATACTACATAAAAGTTAATCTACTTACCTGAAGACCCAGCTTCTTCCTGAAGTATCTTGGATCTCTTCCAGCATCAGCAAAGAAAGGTCGTAGTTTGGAACTATCATATACAGGAGCATTGTTGAAAAAATAACTTGGCGTTTAAATTTAAACTTCATTGTTACGTGTTTAGTTATTGACCCATGTATCTGTGAAGAGAAGTGCATTTCTTCCTTCCTCTCTCACTTCCTCTCCCTCCCCACCAAGGGAGGTCTGGTCCTCCTGCTACCTTTCTTCCTCTTTCCTGCTCCCCCATTAAAAATAGAGCTTCTCCACTTCATTATCATTTTCCTGAGCAGCCCAGCCCCGGTGCGCTCGGTCACAAGATTCACTTTCCACTCTTGCCAGCATCCCTACAGATTTCTTTGTCCTAGATAGCACTTCCCCAGTGAGACACCAGATGACTTAAGGAGATTAGACAAGGGTGACCAGTTCTGTGAGAAGAAAGTGGGACGCGTCTGGGCTCTGTTTGCGTGGGAATCCTCCTGGTAGGCAGAAACTCTCTCCTTCCACTATGTTATCACCTATGGGAGAATCCAACAAAACTCTTTAAATAGCGATAGCAGGCTTTTGCTTGCAGCAGAAGTTTTCTTTTTGACTTGAATTAGGATCCGGATTAGTTTTTAGCCATCCGGAGATTTTCTCAAAAAGCATTATCTCCATGGTAAATTGTCAATGGAGTTTGGAGAAAAGAAAGCAAATAAGCAATATATCTAAGAAAGCCCACCGACAAGGACTGCTATCAGTCAGAAAGTCTGTGGCCTTCTGAACAGAGTAGATTGGTGGTGAAGGGAATCAACATGTCTTGTGGGTATTGATCTGGTTACTCCATTACCCCTATCCCCTACAGTTGATTAGTTTAAAGGTTCATCAAGATGGTAACAAGTTCAGAACTCAGCAGTATTTTACATTATCCTTTTGTCAGCTCAGTTATGGTAGTAAGCATTAGGCTGGGTGTGTGGAAGGTCCTATAAGATGTATAGATCTTCCCTTCTCCTGATTGATGTGCATTTTTTTCTAAAGGAAGAAAAAAAAAAAGAAGGACCTCTATTTTAGAAAGGTCACAGTTAGGAAAAGTGTCCAGCTTGTTTCGAAATTTTTTGGAAAACTTTTGACTTAACCCCAAATTAGGTACTACCATCGTTGAGATTGGTGTAATCTTTTTGTTAATACAGATGGAAAACTCAGATTCAAAATAATATTCCAAAAATTAACTCTGAAGTGATTACTGATATCCTAAAATAGTAATAAATGATGATTCTTATTGAAGTATCTCAAAATTTCCTAGAGACAACAGTAGGGTTTTTTTCTAAATTGTATACGGGGAAACTGAGCCACCAGAGGTCACAGAGAATAGCTGGCAGAGCCAGAAATAGAGCTCAGGCTTTTCCACTTTCAGCTCAGTGTTCTTGTCACTGGATACCACCAGATGGTCTCCAGATTATTCAGTAAATAAGCCTCTGCATCCTCCATAAATATTCCGCCAAAGCCAACTGGCTGTGTCTCACGCTTGCTAGTTCCCAGTCTGTGAAAGTGGCTGACTTGGCAGGTAATGCTGTAGCTGGCCCCATTGAGCAGTCCTCTATTCTGCAGGTTCACTAGTTTTACCAGGCAGAACAATCTCTTCTCTACCGCTGTTTTTAGCAATTCTTCTCTGCATTATAAGGAACTTTTTTTTTATGGTAAAACTCTTCTGTGTATGCTTGAGGCAAACAATCTGATTTAAAGAAAAAAAATCCTCTTCTGATAACTACCTGCAGATGTCTGAAAAGTGTCTAAAGAAATATTTTATCTGCTTTTAAAATCTGGATGACTTGTTACTGTCTGTGTGCCTTGAAATTCAGAGAGTAGAAATACATATATACATGCACGTGTGTCTGTGTGTGTGTGTGTGTGTAACATAAATACCAGATGGGAGAGGAGGTTCATGACTACAAAACAAACTGTTTTCTAGTCTCTCTTAATTCACTTCTTCACTTACTAGTTCATAGGCCTTTTGCTTCTATCTATTCTGTTGAGGGTTTTCATGGCTCTTCAGTTCTTCAGGATTTTGCCTATACCATAATATGTGCCTCATACAGATGTGTCTGAACTAACCCTTACGCATCCAGTATTCTTCTGTTGGGGAGTTTAGCAGCATAAATCTAAATGCTGACCAACGACAGCTTTCCTCAGTTCACAGTGCTACCATACTTGTGCTGCCAGCGTTTTTCAAAAACTCAGCTTCTTCCAAACTAGATGGTTAGCTACAGGAGCCGAATTCACTGCAGGAGCTGCAGGGTGGATGAGCCAGCTGACTGGAATGGATGTTTGACTGGTATTCTCCAAAACTGGGGGAAGCAGTTGGTCAGCTGGAGGCAGGACTGCCATTCACAAGGACCTTGGCACGATCTGCAGTGCTGGGCTGCCAGAAATCTCAAAGAGTTCAACAAAGAGGAGTGCTGTGTCCAGCACCTGGGACAAAACAACCTTGAGCATCAGTATGGACAGGGGACCAGCTGGCCAAGTAGCAGCTCCACCGAAAATTATCTTGGAGGTCTGGTGGAGACGTTAAACATGAGTCAGCAGTGTCTTGTGCATACTGAGTTGCATTAGGAGGAGTGTCAGCCGGTCAGGAGGATTATTCCCCTCTACACAGCACTCATGAGGCCGCGTCTAGGGCGTGTGTCCAGTTCTGCACCCATCCAGAAATGTCAGAAAACTGCAGCAAGTCGAGTGGAGGAACCACTAACAAGGTTAGGGGGGTGAAGCACATGGCATGTGAGGAGAGGCTGAGGAAAATGATCTTGTTTAGCCTGAAAAAGGGAAGGCTAAGGCAGGATTTAATAACAGTAAGCCCCCACCTAAAGGAGGAAGGGAGTTACAGAAACAGAGCCAGACCCCTCTCAGAGGTGTACAGTGATGAGACAAGAGATAACAGACACAACCTGCAGCAAGGGAAGGTTGTATTAGACATTAAGGAAAAAAAATCACAGTGGCCAGACATGAGCAAGTTGCCCGGAAAGGCTGTGGCGTCCCCCGCCTTGGAGACTTTCAAAACTCAGCTGGACAAGGCCCTGAGCATCCTGCTGTAAATGTGACGTGATCCCTGCTTTGAGCAGGAGGTTGGACTGGATGATCCAGAGACCCCTTCTAACATAAATTTCTCTGTGATTCTATGCCTGTACCTTTGCATGCCAGAGACTTGTCACCTTGCAGGGTGACAGGTTTTGATGCACCTGTAACCAGTGAGATTGATCAACATCTTTCTTGCAAAGAAAATACAGCCATATATAATGCATGTAACAGAACCAAGAATTCTAAAACAGTAAGCAGCCTGCATATATTTTTTGTTCTCACCTAAACTTACAGTTTTCTACAGCTTGAACAACTTGTAGATGGAGTTTGTACTCTTGGTTTATAAATTTTCTTGAACTTGGCGACAGAGAAACAGCACCTTGTGAAACAACATTCATGCTATAGAGGTTGAATCATCCACAAAAAGCATCTAGATTAACAGCTGAAGAACTTTTGTAACTCAGCTGTGCAGATCGCAGTTGTCCGAGAGCCAAATAAACCTGTGAAGAAGTGGCCAGGGTGGTGATAGTATAAGATGACACCAGAAAGCCAAGGTATTGATTGGTGTCAGAGTTGCTCCTTCGTTTCAGGTAGCCTAGTTCAAACTATTTTCCACTGCAAGTGCGTTTCCTCTACCCTCCCTACCATTGTTTAGTTGTTGCCCACCATCCTTCACAACCTGAAGACAACTCACCAAGAAGTAAGATGCACAGTCTTACAGGGCCAGAATAATAGAGAAATTACATGCCACAGAAATTACAGGTCCCTCCTCAAGGGACAGTGCATTTAAAGAGGTAGCCTGTAGAGGTAAGAGTCAGAATTGGGCAATATAACATTAAACTGTCTGCTTGGACAGTTTCCTTGTTGGTGGAGTCTTTCCTGTGACCTGTCACTTCTGCTGCAGCTTTTCTGGGAATTCTGTCTTCTCTGTTGGTCAGTGTTGTCCATGGCCACCAGGTTTGTCTGTCTACGGTAGAGGAAAGGAGCTGAGCAACTCTGCTGTGAGTTCTCCCATCTCCACAGGCTTTAACTGAAAATTGGAAGATAGGGCAATTTATCTGCCTTTGTCTGTCAGCTTCAAAGTTCATTTGGTTTAAAAGTAAGTCAAAGGTCAGCTGCCTTTTCATGCAAATCAGTGTCATGGTTTCAACTTTATTAATAATTTTGGTACTGTGGAAATTGTTGCTCATTTGTTGCAGTATGTTCTCAAGTTTCTCTGCCTGACCTCTAGATGCCCCAAAAAGTATATGAAAACTGAAGGGTAGAGGAGAAGGGAGAGAGATGTTTATCGTAAACTCTACTATGATTTTCAGATTTTACCAGTGTTGGTTATGCAATTTTAAAGTTTCACTTTTAAAAATCCTCAGTAATTGAGTCCACTTAAAATGTGAGGACAGCAAGGAATTTTATGAAACCAAATCAATTGATTCTTGCAGTATAATATTTCTTTGCAGGTACAGACACATATCACCGTGCTTTATGATTATTTTATGTACTAAACCTGTAGGAACCAGAAGTAGGGATTTCCTATCACTGCTATCAAAACTGACTTTGGAATCTGCCAAGTGTGTTGACACTGTGCAATGTAGACTCACGGGAATAGGGATGTGTTTGTGGAATGCTGTCAAGGTTGCTAGCCTTAAAAGTAGACATTTTGATGCATGATGCACACACCCACCTGACAAACCATATTGTCCCCTTGCTTTTTCAGTTGCTTTCTAGTGGCAGAATTGAAGTGTGATTTAAGAGTTATTCTGAAATTCTGGAGAAGAGGATTATTCTACATGAGGGGAGGAAAAATACAACCCTCATCCACTTAGAAGAATGTGGCAGAGGAAAGTGTTTACACAGGCTTATGTCACGCTCAGCTGTACACTAAAACAGCTGCTTGCTCTAATTTAAGACTAAGAACATTGACAGTGTCCACTGAAAACACTGCACCTATTGTGTTAGCAGTGCAGATATCCAATAGTTGGCATCTAAGCTAGTGCTTTCTTTTCTTCCTTTTTCATTTTTTTTCTTTTTCTTTTTTTCCTTTTATTATTTTATTGTAGGGCCTCTCCATGATCCTAGTTGCAGAGCCTTTTGAAAGCAGTTCCCATTTTCATGCTTTTACACACATATGCATATGCATGCCCTGTTTGCCTTACTTTTCACTGTTCCCAAATATTTTGAACCTGAGGCCGTAAAAGAAGACAAGACCCTAACCTCATTGGTTTCTTCCTACAACGTCTAATGGATTAAAAAAATTTAAGGATTCTAAATTGTAACCTTCAGCTTCAAGTATCCTTTGCTTTAAGCACAGATTTTTGGTTTTAGTGATTCACCAGTTAAAGTTAGTGTGAGGTTTTATTTCTAGAGAAAAGTTAGGAGCACAGTTTCAGGTATTTTCTTCAGCTACTGAAATCCTATGCCTGATTTTAAGGGGTTGAGAGCTATGCCCCTTTTTGTGCCTTGTTCTGTTTGGCAGCTGAGGGCTCTGCAAAATACACAGGCTGACTTGAAGGGAAACCCTTCTTTGAAAATGCTGAGTTCGCAGAACTTTTGAGCAGAGGGCACGAAGCTCAAGGTGTTGTTTGTGAAAGAGGTTTTGTCAGCAAGGTCTCCTGAGTCTGCTTCTTCACATAGATCTGTCACGTTCATAAATGGGCATTTGCTTCTTTTCCCTGAAGGTAATAGAGGTAATACGAAGTTCTGCACATAGTGTCTTCTTTATTATTGATCTCCAAAAGACTATCTATCTGAAAGGAGCCTTGCACACTGCTTGTGAAAACAAAAAACTGAGTGATTCCACTGACCAGACTTCAACGAACGAGGACACCCCATCCAAAACTATTAACTCATCATGAGAAACTGGATTCTCATCAGCCTGAAAAACAAACTAATTTCCACATCTTTCTATCTCATTTAAAAAAATAATAGTAATATTTTATTATTATGCAAACTTAAAGGTCATATTATACAAACTTAAAGCCATACAAACTTAAAGGACCAGACAGCCTAAAAAAGAAGAAGTCCCGCTTCCCTCATCCCTTTGAAGGACCTCCCCGGCTTTATGGGTTAGTGGAAAGAAAGTCAGCTGGAGTCAGGGTGGATCTCCAGGGTTCGCCAGCCAGGGCGATTCCGGGTTCTCATTCCAACACCAAAATCACGTTTTTATTTCTGGAGAAATTCAAGTAACAAGGGAAACCAATCTGTTTCACTCCTGCATGTGTAGAAAAAGTAATAAGGAAAACAGATAAACGACACCAAATATACTAGTGTACTAGTTTTCAGTTCTCTCAAAGTGTGCAGCTCTAGTTGATATGTATGACTGTTCAGAGATAAGAGGTAAACAACTGTAATTTAAACCCTTATGTGGAGAAGTCTATGGACACGACATGGACAGGAAGATATTTTTATTAGCAGTATTGGTCATAAGCATATAAAATCTTTAAGCCATTGTAGCGTATTATATGTCATCTTTAAGAAAAAAAAAGAGAGAGAAGCAAAATCTCTAGAACAGAGCAAAAGAAACTTAACTGGTGCTCTCATTTTTGCATAGTAGGCTTGTTGCACAAGATGCCCTCCAAGTGTTTTGGGGCTTTCTGATTCCTCTAAGGTTTTTGTAGTATGAGTGGTGGTTTGTTTTTTTTTTTTCTTTAGGGCTTCACTTTTTGGCTAAGTTATTTTACTTTCCAGAAGCTAAGATAGGTGGAAGAAGTTCCATTTGATGGAGATGATTTGTACAGCAAATGCAAACAAAATCTTTAGAAAAAATGAAGACCATAAGGTTAATAGATACTTAAGAATATATTAACAGTTCAGAAGAATGCCTAAAGTTATCTATATTTCTACATCTTGTTCTCAAAGGTATTGGAAATAACAAAAGCAGTAACACTAAAAACAGTCTTTCTAGTGTCACTCAAAGGGGCAGCCTTCAGTTCAATACGTAACTGTGAACAGCCTAATAACTACAAACTGTCCCATTTGGAAGCCCCTGAATCATTCCTCAGAGAGAAGGAAAACTCAGAGGTTATATGGAGTGGTTACTATTGTCCCCTTTAAATTGTCTCTTTCTCCCAATCTTACCTCCTCCAGCCCTGTCATATATAGCCTGTTACAATCAAATGTTCATTTTCTTATGGAAACGTTTTCTCCTGGAGACATAAAAGAAGAGCTCAGGGAACTTGAGGGAAGGTGTGGGGGTTTTTTCTTTTCCAAGGTTTTTTATCTCAAAAAAGAAAACAGAAACAAAGGATTTAGAAATAGAATGGAAATAAAGGAACTCTCGCCTGGAAGGACACACATTTCTCCTGAGTTGACATGCAAAAAATGTTTTTCAGAGGCAATTTATTCCTAATTCAAGATCTGTATAACAGTTTATTTAAAGAGATGAAAATGGGGATCAAAGACCCCAGACTGAGAAGAAGATTATGATGATGATGATCGTGATTTAGATTTAAAGAAGTATTTTTTTTAAATTGTCAAGTTGTTGAGCAGAGTCAAACAAGGCTGTACTATTTAGAGGGAGGACAAAACAACCCAAGTAGTACTTAGTCTAGCTGCTACTGTTTTTGCAAGAAATTAAGCTATTTGCAAAAACCTATAAGAAATTACCGAAAGTATCTAAAGGGAAACAATCATACATAAGGAAGAGTAGTTCAGCAGTACTTCACCAGACAGGGCTGCAGCAGCGTTCAAGAGGGTCTCTCTGCAGAACTGCTCCAGTCGGAGTGAATGCTGGTGCACAAGTTAAATGTGGTATCTGCCTGAAGTTAAATGGTTGGAAAGCAAACTCTGTGAGTTTATCTCAGTGTGTTCAGGATGCCCCCTACTACAGGAAGTAATCTGAACTGGATGAAGAGGGACTGCAACAATTTTTTTATTGCTCTAGGAGAGGAGTTTCCTATTCTAAAATCAAAAGTGTTGGACAGTGGGACCGTTTAGAGACTCTACCCAGTGGAAGGACAGGTGCCCATGAAGGCGGAAAATAGTTCCCAGATGCTTTTTGAAGGCATAGGAAAACCGTCAGCAGAATCTAAAATAAAGTTCTCAAAAAAATTTCCCATTGCTGTCAGGTCATATGGGCACCTCATGAGACGCTGATGCTTAGACAAAACTTAAAAGAACTAGTGATCACCTACAACTGAACATAATGGAGAAAATTTTAAAAATGTAAGACCATTATTATTTTAGCAATTGTGAAAAAGAAAAGGAATTTCTTGCCTGTGCCCAGATCGTAAGGAAATATGTAAGGATCAGAGACAACACTTACAGAAAACTTAGAATGTTTCTGTTTGTTTACTTTTGCATGGTTGTACTTCATTTTATGTTTACAGGACCTTAGTGTTTAAAGTCCAGAAACAGTAATCAGACTATCAGTATGAACCGTTGGGAAAAGAAACTCCACCTCTAATATATGCATTTTTAAAAAAATCATATCCTTCCATATAGGAAATAAGTGCAAGTTAAAATGTGTTGATGATCATTTAAAGAAAAGTATTGACTGTAGTAGCTTATTATGTTTATCCTTATGATAAACTTCCATTTATTATGAGGGATAAACATAGAAGTATTTTTTAACTCTTACAGACACTACGAAAAATGAAGATGTATAATGATGTAAAGATGCACGAGGTAAAAAAATTTGCAGCTACATGGCAGTACATTTGTACATAATAGCACAACAAAAACAGGATTATCCTGGAAGTTTCCACTTATTTCTGTGAGATGATTACTACGTATAAAAAAAACAGGAGACGTTTCCAGCTTTAAATCTCAAAGCTCCAGAATGGAGCAGGTCAGGCAGGAGGCAGTGGATCAGAATGGATCAGACAGCATCCATGGAAAGTGCAGAGCAGATTCCTGCAGAGACTGAAACCTGCAAAATGCTCAGGGATCCTCCAAACAAAGGAGACCAACTGGTTCTTTAAGGGAAATGCCCTTCCAGTTTGAACCATTTGCTGTTACTCGCTGGTGCTGGCATCCGGACAGAGTATCCCTCCCTCATACATTCCTTTCTCACTAGATATATAATTATTCCTTTACATGTTGTCATAGTTTTAAGCTCCTGACTCAGATTTCTTAAATACCATCTAAGACAACTGTGTATTCCCTTCTCAGAAACAAGGGTCAAGGATAGCCTGGAAGGAGACACAGTTGCTCTCCACTCTAACCTCTTTTTCCCCATGGCTTGCTGCTCTGTGCTCAAGCAGACAGAGATTCTCTTCAAGAGGAGGTTTTCTAAAGATTTCTTAAGATACAGATTTCTGTTAATAAAAAGTTACATCTTTTGGACTTCAGTGGCACTTTGCATCTGTCCCACTACCGCTGTGGAGTCAGATGGTCACTTCCTTTGATCCAGAATGACACAGTTGGTCCCCAGCTGCATCAGTAAGTCGCTTCATTCATGCCTACTGCCGCAACACTTTCAGGCTTTGTGAGACTTGAGAGCAAGCTGTTACCAAGTCAAACCTTTTCACCTCATCTCTGCCATTGCATAATCCAGACTGTTGTGGGCAACCCCAATATAGCGATAGGTGATGAAAGTGGTTAGGGAGGAGTGTCCCCCATTCAGCTGTGCAAGCAGATGGTGCTGTGGTGGAAACAGCACACTCAGCAAGAGATCTAATCAATAATCTACGCCTTGCAAACCAGCCACGCAGGGATGCAACAGTATCCTCGTAGGTAGTCATAAGATAAGCATATCAATAATAGATGCAATATTCATGTTGCTGTGTTGTCTGATACAGACCTCTCTGCAGACATGGAAGGTGCAAGTTTTCTCAGTTTTTACTCAGGCTGGGGAGAGAGTTGGTCTGGCTCTTACGAATTCCTGACAGAATAGGGGCAAAGTCTTTTATGTGGCTTTTATTGCCTTTCTTTTTATCCATCAGAGAGCAAGGAAAAGAAAATAGTTCAAAGAAATAGTAATTGTACAAACATAACCAAAACAAAAATTTCCTGACATACTTCAGTTATGCTAGGGAATTAACCAAATTTAATTGCTGGACAGTCTGGCTTTTTTTTTACATTGTTCTATGCTAGCGCCCTTTTCCTTCCTAATTTTTATGGCAGATATATTTGTATTTTGGGCTCAAGCTTGAACTGTAGAGTTTGAAATTGTGCACCTATGGCATGTCACAGACTCACAGAGTGGTTGAGGTTGGAAGGCACCTCTGGAGGTCTTCTGGTCCAGCTGCCCTGCTCAAGCGGGGCCACCCAGGGCCAGTTTCCCAGGACCATTTTCAAGCAGCTTCTGAGTATCTCCAAGAATGGAGACTCCACAGCCTCCTTGGGCAACCTGTGCCAGTGCTCGGTCACCCTCACAGTAAAAGAGTGTTTCCTGATGTTCAGAGGGAACCTCCTGTGTTTCAGGTTGTGTCTGTTGCCTCCAGCCCTGTCACTGGGCACCACTGAAAAGAGCCTGGCTCTGTCCTCTTTGCACCCTCACTTCAGCTATTTATATGCACTGATGAGATTCCCCCTGAGCCTTCTGTTCTCCAGGCTGAACTGTCCCAGCTCTCTCAGCCTTTCCTCATAGGAGAGATGCTCTAGTCCCTTCATCATCTTTGTGGCCCTTTGTTGGACTCTCTCCAGTGTGTCCATCTCTCTCTTGTACTGGGGAGCCCAGAACTGGACCCAGCACTCCAGCCGTGGCCTCACCAGTGCTGAGCAGAGGGGAAGGATCACCTCCCTTGACCTGCTGGCAACACTCCTCCTAATGCAGCCCAGGACACCATTGGCCTTCTTTGCAGCAAGGGCACATTGCTGCCTCGTGTCATTGCTCGTATTCATTTAGAAACCTGTTGCTTTTTTCTCTAAGCTTGCTTCAGAGTAAAATAATCTGTCTTAAGTTGTTTTTTTGAGTATTGGAAGATGAAGTTTTGCACGCTTTTCAAGATTATTAGTCTGTCTTTGGGGCACTGTTTCAAATTTATTTGCAATTTATGTATGTACAGTTCTTTTGATCACTAAAATGGCATGTGAAGTCCTTTTCAAGATCTGAAACTTAACGTTACATACCATTGCTTAAAAGCCAGTTAATATCTGTTCCCTACGTAGAAAAAGGAACTCTTTACTTCCCTCTTTCAAGTGATATTTTCTATACTTACAGTCTGTTCCTGTACAGGAAAGAGAAGCTGGGCTTGCTGGGTTTTCTTACAAAGGTTTTCTTGAATTAGCATATTTTAATTAAGAATTCATTAGAAATCTGTAAGAAGAGTTTTGATGATTTTGAAAGACCGTTTCTAATTGTTCTGTATTAATACTAACATTTTGAAAATGGGCATCTGCTTCCTTATGGTTATTTTTTATTTTCATTGATGGATGCCCTTTTCTTAAAGCTAGGATTATGAATGAGATGGAACAAATAGTGTCTAAATAGATTAATTGTGACAGAAGCTGTTACGACATTAGAAATTGTACGTTTATTTTGAAAGGCACAATCACGTGGAAGAACACAGCAAGTATAAAACTGCATCAGTTTTGTGAATTTATATTCTTTTCCCCTATCTTCTATAGGTCTGTCTTATTAAAAATTCGCTGACTGTGGGCCCATATGTCTGTGACACATACATGATAAAGGGGGTACAGTTGTGGCAAAAGATATTCTAGTCAAGTCTTCAAACAGGAATTAGGCAAGACTGAGTTGGAGTCATGAGTACTAGGAGCGTGCAATCACCTCACTGTTGAACAGAGGTTTTGGTAGCATTTCTCATTAGGAGGTCTGTGATGATTTGCTGGGGCCCATCTCACGGACACAGGTCTGAGTTTGCTCCTTCCAGCTTCCAGATTCAAGAGTTCACCACTGGCATTTGTAGCGTGAAGGAAATGGTGTCTCTGTACTCACAATTGGTCTAGAAGTTGGCTAGCCAGTTTCATCATCTGTAACTTCAACAGCATGACATTGTGCTTAATTTGGGAGGGTTCCTTCACTGATTTTTCCTTCAAGTAAAGGTGAACTTCTTTAGAAATTGTTACAAATTCAGTTTCAAGAGCGTTACACAGTTTTTCATTTTGGTTTCCGTCTCTCCTGGACAGAACCATTTCTCTTAGGCTTTGAAAATGAACAGCTGAGAATTTCAGTTGTTTGTGTACACCTGAAATAATCTATTTCAGTTGTTTTATGGTGTCAAATAAGAGTAAGTCTCCAACATTCATTTTGATTGTGGAAAAGTTTGCTTTGGTGGTTTGCATGGGCACAGTAATTTTTACTGATCGTTTAATGTTTCAGCAACAATTTAAATCTTGCATTTTTTTCCATTTTTCTTTTTTAAATGCTGTTTCAATTTCAATTTAATTAAGTAGAGGAAACCTTTGTATTCTTTCTCATTAAAATGGAAACTCTTTTCATTCTCTTTGTTTTCATTCTTTTTGTTGCAACATTAACGGCAGATCCTAAGCACAAGTATGGCGTAATCAACTATGAAACTATTTCAGAAGCTAAGCCTCAGGAGAATTATGCCATGACAGTTTGCAAAAGAAAATATTAAGATTTGAGCATAAACTTTTGCAAGTTTAACTTCCCTGGGAGGTGGAAAACTTAAGAAAATCATGTTGCTTGTTTAGAATATTCCTTCTCCCCGGAAATCCATGGTGTACAGTGGCTGAAGTGTTCTGTAAAAGTATTTGAAAATTAGGTGATGTATTCGTGTTGATCAAGGGAATCTGTGTTAGGGATCTAAAGAAAACATTGTAGGATTAGCAATTACAATAATTATTGTCTTCAGTCTGTTGACTGCAGTTAGATCAGTGGGAGCAATACCATACATGTACTTTTTTTTCTACTGCATCTATCAGAACAGATGAGGAATGGGATGGGAAGTGGGTTTTAGAAATACTCTTGAGTCTTTCTGAAATAAATCAAGTCCTTTATTTGAGACAGAGAGAGAGAGAGAACTACTGGGCTTTTCCATGGTACTTGTCTAAATGACTTCAATGTTTTCTTAATACAACATGTAGGCTGGTATCTTCTGTGTGGGTAGTGAGCGGTGTTTTTAGACTTAGATGTCACTTAGACTTAGGTGTCACACTTGTGCTTTGCAGACAATGCATGCTCTAAGAATGCTTCATAAAAAGTGGTATGTACCATTGCAGTTGAAGAAGGACACTTGAAACCTGAACATGATTTTACTGCAGTAGGCTATTTTAGTAGTAAGGAAATCTTTGAAAGAAAATGTGTCTCTGTGTACCTACATTTGCTTTCAAAAATTTGACCGTTGAAGAAACATGGAACTGTCTTGAGAGGGCAGTCATATGGGACAGTGCAAGACAATGTTTTCCATGTGCCACGATACAGTATTAGAATTTTTTTTCTTTTCTATTAAGTGAACTATAAGAAGAAATATTTGTATTTAGAGGGGTTTTTTCATAGAAGTGTGGTGGACAGATTTTATTTTTGTAGTAGTGTATTCCATGTTTCTGAATAGTCTGATTTAATATATAATTAAAAAGTATTTTTTAAAAATTATGTAATGACAAAGATTTTGGAGATACAAGCTACACTTAACTACTATAACCTGATTTAACTTAGTTAAAAAGGATTACTGCTGCTGAAGGAATCCGTTTCCTATGGTGACATCAGAATGCGTATGTAATATTCAATTATGAGTTACCAGGGATTGTACTTATCCGTGTCCATCTTAGCAATAGCATACTAATAAAAAAGTAATACAGTAGTGACTTACTGTGTTGCTCACTTAAAGCACCAACCAAGTTTCAGGTAATTACTATGTATTCAATGTAGATGGGACTGTAGTGTAATGTTTTATCTGTGTGCCAGTCATCACTAATTTTGAAGTGGTGTTTTGAAATGACCACATTTTTTTTCTGCTTGAATTAGTCCTGCCACAAGGTGGTAGGTTTCATGAGCTGCGAGTGTAGAGAGGGGTTTTTTTTCATGTTTGGAGGTGTCCGTTGTTGCCTGCCAGCTACAGTGGCAGTGCGTCGCCCCTCTTGCCTAGGCAAACAGGAGCTTTCACCTGGATCTTCAAAGCCGCAGAAGGATGAATGCCCTTAATACAGTCTCAAGGGGTCTTCTGCCAGGTTATGAATGGCATTCCGAAGTCCACAAAAATTTACAGTTAGGTTTTAATCTCAAATTTTTACACAGGCCTTTGAAAATAATCAGAAAATACTGCTGACCATATCCAGAATAAACGTTTTATACTGTAAAGTGAGAAAACTGTGATTTAAGTGGTTCTTTTGTGGATCTTGCTTTACAACAACAAGAAGTATATATATTTTAATGAAGCATTCTAATAATTTAAGTCCCTTACAGTTTATCCTTATTTAAATGTTACAGCATGAAAGAGAACAGCTCGGTCATTCTAAATATACCTTGATTGTTTACTGCAGTGGGGTATCTTCTTCTGTGAGGTTATATTTTGCTGCCATTTCCATAAGAGGAAATTACTGATTTCATATTTAAGTTGTAATATTCCCCGTTTCTATAATGGCACAAATACATCAACATCATAAGAATACGCATTCTTGAAATGACAGTTTATTTGAATGAATAAAATTTTGAAGTTCTTAATAACTTACTGATTTAAATCCTAAATGCATTTGGAGGGGAGGAGGGCATCTTCTAGCAGTCAAGAAATACACAGCTAACTGTTCACTCAGAACTGCAAATTTGATAAATATAATCTCAGCGGTTATTACAAATACAGCTGCTCATTAATTTTTCAGTGCAGCAGCCTTTCATCTGGAAATGCTGACTCATTGAAACCAAAAGTTTTTAAGAATCCAAGAAAACTTGGAAAAGCGTTTCCTAACAAAACTGGCTAAATGCGCAGCCAGGGAGAGCTTCCAAGGCAGACGGTCAGAGCACTCATCTGGGAAATTCGGATTTCTGCTCTGCCTGGTTCTCAGTCAGAGGGCAAAGCGAGATATCTCTTTTCCCAGAGGACCAGCAGGACCACCAAGTCACTGGATTTGCAGGAATTCTCTTTCTCTGTTTCGGGTAGTAAGTATAGGCTTAACTCTGATGTATGTTGAGATAAAACATACATACTGGTTTTTTAAGCACATGTATCTTAAAAAAACTTTCCTGCTGGAAAAGTGAACAAACACAGCAGCAGTTCATGGTGTTGTGTCATTTTACTGTCCAAACAGAAAATGAAGGTTGCTCTATAAGGAAAAATCATCTAAGTCCATTAAAAACAGACAATCTCAGCTCGCTTGAGCTGATGTTGCTAAAATGCCTATCCCCTCAGCACAAAGAGCAATAACCAGGAAATAACAAGGTCAGATATTATGCTCTTCATCCCTTTCACTTGCTAGAAAACACTTTCACCCTCAGCTAGTTTCCTCCCATAATCACAGCCGACACGCCAGGGCCTTCAGTTTGGAAAGGGTGGGGTCTTGGCTCCTGTGCTGCATGGCTGGATGTTGATGTGTTGTGCTGATTTGTAATCATTTACGTGCTGCATACTTCCATACATGATTCCATAGTCACAAGTACTACTGTATTAAGTATCGTAACAACTTGTAAAGGGCAGGGGAAAAAAAAACTGTTCTGAACTTGGTTCTTACAGAGAAGTTAGAGAATTAAAATAGCAAAAGAACATCTATGCAGTGATGTAGAATAATTATGATATATTTCTCAGGATGAGGATATGAGTGTTGGATCTAGGGTATGCTAAGAGAGGATAATAGAAAAAATACGAGCATTCGTGGTTCTGAATCTTAAGAAAAACATAGCCCAAAGTAAAACTACCACATAAATAAGGTCTCAAGTAAGTCTTGTATGAGAAACTGAATAAAAATAAAGAAGTTATTTTCCATATAAAGAATGGTTTCAAAATTCCTTGACTGTAGAAAATACTAATTCTTATAAATGGATTATCTCTTAGGAATTTTGTTGAAATAAATAGATTCCTAAAATGGGGATTCATGTCTTTATTTGACAACTCCTCATCAATCCTTTTGGGCAAAGCCAGAATCGAGTTATAAAAATCAACCTTCTATTTATCTCTGCAGTTTAATCATTTGCAAATTATCATTCTTACTGATAGCATTCATAATAATCTACTTGTGTAAGCATGTGTACATGCCACTGAATGCATTTTTCCAGTTATGTGTGTGGTTCATTTAGGTTGATTAGGAATTGCAGGAATAAGTCCTGGGTTGAGTATTCTGTGAAAGTTTTACAAAATTTTTGCCCTGTCTTTATGCAAGCATATATATAGAAATCAAGATATTGCTTACATTCTTCTCATGTAGTGGTGTTGCTAAATTGAGAAAAATGTGGGGTTTAGCTGCAGCTGAATTTTGATTTATTTTGTGTTAAATAGTGCTGACTTTTGAAGTGGCAGGTCAAAAGGAGAAAAATAATTTGATGGTAAATAATTATGGAATATTTTTTAATTAATATTTTAAACGTGAAATTAAATTTGGCAGTAGGAACAAAGCATAATAGGTAGGTTTTGGCTTTTAGGATTAGCAATACAGATTATTGTGTAAAGTCATTCTCTGTTATTTCTAGCGTTAGAAAATCAAGGATCATTTTTTAATTTGACTAATGATGATACAAGTCGGAAAGCCAATACACGACTATTCCAGAACCCGTGATGGAAAACTTCAAGTGACTCTCACCAGAAGTTATATATTGCTTATCAGCTAGGTTTTTTTTCTTTTGCAATGCGTTCTTGTCTTCCCTTATTTTTGAAGACATACAGCATGCATTGGTTAAGAAATGTTAACTTTCAGCTGAAAAAACACCTGAATCCTGATAATAGCCATTCAAGTGTATTGCTAGACTAATAAGAAATCTCTGCAACAGGCTGTCAATAGATTTTTATTTGTTTTCTTGCTTCATTGATTAATTGGAAATAAGGAAAGAAGGATTACCCTAAATTGTTTCAGTGAAATGGGAAATTACATTAGGGAGTGTCCATTTAGTCAAAGTCTAAACATACCTTAAAGCCCAATTGATAAAATGGAGATACATTATAATATGTGAGCTAAGGTAAAGTAAAGCTTACTCTAGAAACCCATAGCATAGGGAGAGCAGAACGCTATGGGTACCAAATGTTTGGGTTTGTTCGTTTTTTTACAGAGAGCACTGATAAGAGTCATAGGCAAAAATGCATGTAGACCTTTCAGTCCCTCTCAACTATAGTGCTTTCATTAACAGCACTTTTTTCTGCCCCTTGTCCATAAAAGAATGACAAAGACAGGTAACTCTCGTGCTAAATCTCTAAGATCTAACACCCTTTTTCATGTTATCAGCCATGCTAATTCCACAGGACCGATGGCACCTAATGAGCTCTTTTCCCTTAGTTACTCTAAGGGTGATGCTTAGGGTAGGTGCTGAGGCTGATGCACAGAGCAAAGATGCAGTTCCGTGATGAATATTGGAAATAGTGGAACGCTTAATTTTTTTCATTTTATTCTCTCTACTTTAGCTATTGCAGATTTGCTCCTTTCCTTATCAGCAAGAAAACAGAGTTTTGATATACTCTACCAGGTTAATTGGATGTTCATGAAATTGCAAAGGGAGAGGAAAACAAGTTTTCAGTGACTGCATTCACTCCAGCATATTCTGAGAAGTTTTCACTTGTCTCTTGCTGTTCTTTTGTTTTCTCCTTGACACTTTGCATTGTTAAAATCTGAAGATAAACCATCATAACCAAACTTGCACATTTGTTCCCCTCCATTTCAATACGTATTCAGAATATGTTCCTTAAATTATTTATTCTCTATCATTTTGTGAAACGTACATCAAAATGCATTGCCTTGGGCTTTGATACTGGCCTCTCATTGTCTTACAGCCATTTCAACCTATTTATAAGCCTATTTTTTTACCAGGTTTTGTTATTTGATTATTTGTCACAGTGCTCTTTAAACTATCTGCTACAGCTTTTAAGTGAGTTGCACACACTGATATGGCTCAAGTGAAATACTTTCCACATTAAAGCTCTTTGTTGATTGAGAAGTCTTTAGGATTTCAGAAATTGAATGAAGAATGGAAAGGTTTTTGAATGCCAGAAAAAATTATTAAAAATCACTCTTTTAAGGAATACTTTGTTGCAAAATACTGTAGAAGTCACAAGAGAGCATCAGTCAGGGCATTTTTATAATTGCTAGAAGGTCAGCTGTGATGGTTGTAAATTCTTATCAAGTGAATAAATTAGTTATTAAAGCTGACCTTTTTTCCTTCAAGTTTCAAAAGTTCCTCTTAAGAATGCTTAATTTCCTGTTAGGAATATTTATTTTATTTTTTTCTCCTATTCAGGTTATTTGGAATGCTTTATTTCTCTCCAAACTCTCTCTCCCTTCTCCCTCTCCTCCCAGCTGTATAGTGGAATAGATAACCAATTTAAAAAACAAACAAACAAACAAAAAAAAACAAAACAAAACAAAAAAACAAAAACACAACTCCAAACTATTCCTCATGTTAGAGGAAGCTGCTTTTTAACAGTACATCAAGTAAAATCATGTTGAAAACTATGTCTTGCTTGAGAGCTAGCATGTTAAGGTGAAGGAGTTCCCCACCTCAGAAGACCTCCAGTGATTTTCTACAGCTTGACTGGAAGGTCAGAGTCTTTTGCTCAGGAAAATACCTACATCTGCACCTGGCTCCTCACTATCATTGTGTATCGCAGCCTTCCCATGCAGAACTGCAGGACTTCTTGCCCTGAACTGCGGCACTGTGGCAGAGCCCACCTGGTTCTCCACACCCTATGATAGCACCGTTGATTAGTCTGTAATGGATTTACTTGTGCTTTCTGCATGGAGAGCGCATCAGTCAGCTCCTTGTCTCTCCCTGGTCTTTGGGCATCAGACGGGTTGTATCAGCATCCCTAGTCCTGAGATGAGCCTCTGTGGAGCTACAGCAGTTAATACTAGTTAATAGTATGAACCTGCTTGCTAGCTGGTACAAAAGATCTGTTGAATAACTACTCGTAGGCTAGATCTCATCCATATCATAGGAGCTTTAGCAATATGAGAGAAATGAAATGTTCTGGAGGTTGAGATACGCCACTGATTTAAAACTTGAGTGCTGCTTAATTGTGGAACCTAAACCTAAACACATTCCTGAGGAGTGTTTCAAAAATTTCTCCTTCTCTATAGGGGGGGAATGTTGAATCTGATATAAATTGGAGTACAGTCATGTTCTTCAGGCAATTTCTCAAAGAGGACGCATATGTAGATCTAAGAATATTTTTTCCCAAAACCTGTACTTTAGCTTTAAAAAAAAAAAAAAAAAAAAAAAAGGAAAAACAGACCTGGACAAAAACAGTCATTGTAGTGAGCATGTTCCCATCTCAGGTTCTTCTCTCTTCTGGAGGATTTGCTGAGCCGAAGTCAGATGCTCGTAAGGTTCTTGCTTCTTCGGCTCTCCTTGTTGGTGGCTTCTCCTCCAGAAAGAAGGGAATCTTTCCCCCCGCAGTGCCTGCCTTATTTGCTGTTTCTCTTTTCTCTTTGTCACACACGCTACCCTTTTCCTCACGTAACCAGGGAGAAGCTTGTCTTTACAGCTTTACCCCTTTTGTCAGGCAAAATCCCCAGTTAAGCAATCTTCCACTCCCCGGCATGTTTCAGTCAGAAAAACTGATTTGTCCTTGGCAGTAGCTATTTATTTTTGCCCTAGTACTCCACAGTCGAAGTGTTATGATTCTCTTTCATTAGCCTGTTGCCCATAGTTTCAGTGGTTTTGGGAATCTGGCTCAAATATATAAAGTTTAATATAAAAAATATTTCATAAGCAGAACTTGTTTTCCCAAATCATCTCCAAAACCCATTATTGCTACATTTGAAACTTGCTTAGGTAGTTTGTTATGGTTATTGCATGGAAATCTGCAGGCAAACTCACATTCACTGTGTATTTGATATTTTTTCATAATTTATATGGCTATAATTGTTTTTTAAAATGTGTATGTTAGTCATCTTGGGATAAATTCAGATGTTGAGGCCTAGTAATCCAATTTAATGAAGTAAGTATGGTTTGGTGATATTCTAAGGATATTTTTAGTAATTTTTATTTAGAATTAACTTTTCTTATTTCTTTTGGCATCTCAAATATGTTGCTAATTTTTCTATTCCGTGACATATATCTCTGTCTTCCAAATACCCTTGCATCTGCTTGAGGATCCTCTCGTACTCATCTGGAGACGGTTTGGCTGTGGTGGGACACCATAGGACTCCATATTAGTCTCTCCATATTGAAAAGCCAAAGCTTTTGTGTTTTGGTTGGTTGGTTTGGGGGTTTGGGCAGGGTTTTTGTATTGGTTTTGGTTGGTTGGTTTTAGAAACATACGCATTTTGCAAGCAGGGTTCAGGGGTTAGTTTGTCAGTGACAAGGGACGTGGCAGAAATATTCTCAGTTCATATTTGTACTGTTCCTGAGTTGCAAAAAGTAACATAAAATGCAGCAGTATACTTAACTGTATAACGTGTTGAGTATGCTAACAAGGACTTGTATAATTTCTGTCCAAAGAGTTACCCAGTTGTTCAATCCAAATCACCTCCATGAACCAGTATTTCCAGTAGTGTGCTGTACTTTTGGCAACTTAATTTGCTTGTTACAGTCTGTTATTTATGTTAAATACTGAAATAGATGTGGTGTTACAAAAAACATTTTTTTAAAAATCCTAACAATGGTATGGCAAATTCATAGAGTGCATGGTCCAAACTGTTCAGAAAATGAAAAAGTAAGATGGAGCACTGGAACTGATTGCCCTGATAGACTATTTAATAGTTTTCAGCTGACTGGTAGAATAGTTAATAAAATGGATAGCAGTACACTGTTTTATCCTCTTTTTATCATTTCTGCAGTGATCCAGATAACACTAAGACTGCTTATTTTTTAATAATTTATAAACAAAAGCCTCAAAGAGAAAATAAAACTCTTGAAGAAAAGGCAAAAGCATGCTGTATCTCTTTCAGCAAAGAATTAAGTTATATGCTGGCAAAGATGCATTGGGACTCCATATTTTATCCTTGCCCTGGCTCTCTGAGTGATGTAAGCAAGATATATAATCCCAGATAAATTTAACCATCCAAAAAGTCAGTGTAATGATTTAATACAGAGCTATGACATGCTTCGGTTGCAACTGAAGTACTTCGTGACCTGTGCCTAAGAGTCATTTTGGAAGTGCACACAAGTTTTTCTTACTGTTTATACTTAGTAAAAGCTGTGGAAAACAGTTGTTTGCCATGGGATATCAGTGTAGAGCTTATTACTTAAATAGCTGACTAAAAATAGATATTTTTTTCATACATCCTAAGAAGTCCAAGTTGTTTTGTAAAGCCAAAGAGAATGGGATCATTTGTCCCATTATTTAGTGCTGTATTTGATTTATCTCTGTTAAAGGTTTCGACTCTAAATCAAGTAAAGCATAGTCTGTTCATATGCATCAAGTTGTGTTTTCCTTGGGCACTGTCAGTGCCCAGACCAAGCTTGGGCACCTCATCCCTGTGGTGTCCCCATCTCTCTCCTACTTCTCACACTGGTCCCAGCTGGGCTCCCATCCCAAGACTGAGGCACGTGGCGAGGGTGTCTGTGCAGATTGCTGCCTGTCCTGGGGCAGGGGCCCTTGGAAAGGGGGGCGAGCATTTTCAGGGAGCGGCTCTATATGGGCGCTCACCCCATGGGGTGGGCATGTGCCTCCGGGGAAAGCCAGGAGTGGCCTCTCTGTCATCCTCTGGCTTGGGCATCCCAGTGGTTTGCCATGACAGTGTGGGAGACCCAGGTTAGACAAGAGGTGCCCAGCTTGTTTTACAAGCCATTAGGGAAAAGTCAGTGCATCCACAAATAAAGTGCATACTTTTCTTCTAAGACTTTTAGGATGTTAGTGCTGACACTAAATACTCTGGCTGTGGAAGAGCACATGGGATGTTGATACGCAAATAGGTGTGTTAATCATACGTGTGCTAATTTTAAAAATATGTTTTATTTCTGTTAGATTTTTATTAAGGTCTGATGAGTAGCAAAATAAGAAAGTTGAGGGAAACATTTTCAGATTTCAACGCTTTATCTGTTTACTTAATGTTTTAACAAGAGGGCTGGAAGATGGATGTGAATACTTCTATGTTTTATGACATGTAATCTAATGATACGGTCATACAGCAGCTGTTTTCTGTGAGGTATGTTAGATAATCTGTAGATTTTCTAACTTAATTCCTGGAAATTTTATCTTCCATTTTGCTAAGAACATTATGAGCAGATATCGTTACAGTTGCTACATGGGAATACAGTGTGATATAGCAGTAAATTACATTTGGGAGTTGCTAATGTTGCTATAAATCTGCAAACAGAAAATTTCCAAGCCAAAGGTTTGACTCTGCATTTTAGAATGTACCAGATTTATACTGCACTAAAGGAGAGAAATTTTATATATACAGAAGGGTGTTTTAATTGTTCTTAAAGTTGCCATTGGAATTTCTTGATTTAAATTAGTGATCAAATACATAAAGTTCAATAACATTTAAAAATTGGTGGCTGTGGATTACGTTTGCAAAGAGATATATTTTGAGGACTAAAATTTAACAAGGACCAATTGCATACATAAAAACAAGATTTAAATATAAAATAAAAATTGCAAGATGTAGGATTGATGAGGGAGCTTGATAGATGTCACCATTTCACCGAAAAGTTTAATAACCATTTTGTTCTAGTCACGGGGAGCATAATATATGAAAATGTGATACCAGTCGAATTTCTTCAGGGCTTGTCTCCACTTCTATCTCTTAAGTTAAATTCATATATACTTGCCAGTGTATCTGTGTTGATGGATCAAGGTAGCATAGCTATGTGTTCTGACCAAAGGAGTTTTTCCACCAACATAATCATGCTTTCTTTTTGAATGATGCAATTAAGCTATCATCAGAAGCTCGCTCCTATCCAATATTTGCATTCACACTAGGTTTTTGCTCTTACACGGCTGCTATTTCGCAGGTATGAATTTCTCACCGATGTAATTATTCTAGCGAGACTTGGTGATATACAACTCATTTCTGCCTCCAAGCAAAAAAAAAACAGTTTACAGCTTTGCTATAAAAATTCTTGTTTTTTTAAATACAAAAAAACTCTATTCTTGTCGCTGTTATCTAACAAAGATATCTATTTTTTTTCAAAGATTGCATTTATTTAATGATATTCCATCGTACCTTTGTAGTCCTGTTTCTCTGTAAAAAGGGAGAAAATTTTCTGTTGCAATTCTGTTGTCTACAGTCTGTTTTTACGAACTTAATGCAATTTTCCTTTTGGAAATGTTTAGTTCATTCAACTTAATCTGAAGCCAGTTGACGGGAGCCACTTAACATTTTTGATGAACTATATTAAGTTGGTTCAGTTAGCCGTCTAATCTTTGGCATCTATTTTAGAAAGAGCCTTTATAATTTTATATAATTGAAACGTGGCAAATACAAAAATATATATTCTGGCTGCCTGTTGCTTTACCAAAAAACTGAAGTGTCTCTTGAATCCTGCTAGCCAGTTTACTTCACTAGAAGCAGATATGTTTATCTTGTTTATCTTGTCGCTTGCTTCTAAAGGGAAAACCGCTTTTCAGTATTCTCTTGATAATACATATCTTTTAGTTTACCAGCTCATACCATTAGAAGTATATCTAGTAGTGAACCAGACAGTAATTGTGTGTTAAGGGACTATCAGCATTGACTTGTAATTTACAAGTGTATAATAAACAGTTATGATCATAGATCAGTTATTGACAATAGACAACTATGTTTATTTTTGCTATTTTAAGGTTTCCTTGCACACCTACATTTTATCTTTATGTGTGCTGGATTCTGTAGCTGTTGTTGATCAACTTGGGCAGTATGATTGCTCTCTTGTTTCTACTAGAAATGTAGAAATACGGTATTGGTAGATGTCCACGGCAGTCACCATCAACAGAAGCTTAAGACTGCTATTGTATTAAAATGCTGTTTTAAGAAGCCAGCATTTTCTCAGCATTTTTGCTAGGTTTTAATAATTGTTCAGGAGAGACCAGCAGTCTGCTCAGGCTGTGTTGAGGGAAGAGTTCTGCCAACCCACTCACCAAGAGCGAACGATGGTACTTGACCAGTGCCTGTTTTCAAGATGTTGGTCTGCAGGGCTCAACAGAGTGCAAAACTGTCCTGAAAATAGGTGGCAATAACTGTCTTTTCTTGAGAAGAAATTGAGGAGGAATCGGGCAGTTCCCCCAGCTTCCTTCTGGTAGCTGTATTAGCTTTGACACAGCACTAGCATTTAGGCCTGAGCCTATCCCAAAACTAAGTGCTTGAAAAGCCTTGCCTCATCTGTGGTATCTGAAGTTGCTGGTGGCTATTGGAGCCTTGCATAAGAGTTAATAGTTTATGTACTTAAATAATAAAAGCATCACGTGATGGGTTGACCCTGGCTGGACGCCAGGTGCCCACCAAAGCCGCTCTATCACTCCCCTCCTCAGCGGGACAGGGCAGAGAAAATATAACGAAAGGCTCGTGGGTTGAGATAAGGACAGGGAGAGATCACTCACCAATTACCGTCACAGGCAAAACAGACTCAGCTCAGGGAAATTAGTTTAATTTATTACCAATCAAATCAGAGTAGGATGAGAAATAAAACCAAATCTTAAAAACACCTTCACCCCACCCCTCCCTTCTTCCCAGGCTTAACTTTACTCCCGATTTTCTCTACCTCCTCCCCCCAAGCGGCGCAGGGGGACGGGGAATGGGGGTTGTGGTCAGTTTGTTGCACGTTGTCTCTGCCACTCCTTCCTCCTCAGGGGGAGGACTCCTCACACTCTTCCCCTGCTCCAGTGTGGGGTCCCTCCCACAGGAGACAGCCCTCCACGAACTTCTCCAACGTGAGTCCTCCCCATGGGCTGCAGTTCTTCACGAACTGCTCCAGCGTGGGTCCCCTGCGGGGTCACAAGTCCTGCCAGCAAACCTGCTACAGCGTGGGCTCCTCTCTCCACGGGTCCACAGGTCCTGCCAGGAGCCTGCTCCAGCACGGGCTTCCCACGGGGTCACAGCCTACTTCGGGCATATCCACCTGTTCCAGCGTGGGGTCCTCCACGGGCTGCAGATAGATACCTGCTCCACCGTTAACCTCCATGGGCTGCAGGGGGACAGCCTGCCTCACCATGGTCTTCACCAGGGGCTACAGGGGAGTCTCTGCTCCAGCGCCCGGAGCACCTCCTCCCCCTCCTTCTTCACTGACCTTGGTGTCAGCAGAGTTCTCTCACACATTCTCACTCCTCTCTCCGGCTTGCAATTGCACAGGGTTTTTTTCCCCCTTCTTAAATATGTTATCCCAGAGGTGCTACCACCGTCACTGATGGGCTCAGCCTTGGCCAGCAGCAGGTCTGTCTTGGAGCCGGCTGGCATTGGCTCTATTGGACATGGGGGAAGCTTCTAGCAGCTTCTCACAGAAGCCACCCCTATAGCCCCCCTGCTACCAAAAACCTTGCCACGCAAACCCAATACACATCAGAAGGTTCAAGTTAACATCAGGGTCCCATTGCACTGGGTGCCTGAGAATGCAAAAGCAAAATGTCCTCTAACCTTGCTGAGATTTGCTGCCGATCTGCGGCCTACGTGTGCTGAGTGCAGAGCCATTTTGTGTGGGAGACCGTCCACCTCTGAAGGACAGAGCTAAATACTAGGCTGTGTGGGTAAACATTAAGAAACTAGAAATTGTATAAATACAGTGCATTGAAGATTCAGTTAATTAAAATACTTGCCTGTTCTCTGTCAGATTTCAAGACAGTTTCTTAAAAGTGTTAGAGAATTAACTTATATTTTTGTAATGATTTCTGAGTGGCAAAAATCATAGTTTATTTAGGGGATGTGGGTGTCCTTTAGTTTTGAATAGAAAAGTCACAAAACTCCGTTATGTGGATCATTATTCTCATATGAAGATCACTCTGCTCTTTATCCACATTTTATTATAGTTTCTTGTAAAGAAACCTGTGGGAAAAATTAGCACTCTAACAAAAGGATAATAGGCAAAAGGCTTTATTATTTAGTTCCCATTTTTAAGTGCAGCATAAATACTGTTTCGAAGTGTGATCCTGTAGAAAGCAAATCCTGAGAGCAAAGTTTTTAAGTGAATTTCCTCATCTTACCAGCTGAATCTGTCATGAGGTTATCTGTATAAATAGCTTAAAAATGTATATTGAATGTTTCTTTAACTAAATTATATTGCATTAAAAATAAAATTTGATCTATAAAAGGTAGATAAGAAAGCCACAACTTGAAAACAGAAAAAACTGTGTATGAGGAAAGCATTTATGTTTAACCAAATGTGTCACGCACCCAGCGTGACTGATCAAAGAACTGGTTGCAGTCTCGAGTTCTCCAAGTCAATACCTTTTTTTTCCCCCCCTGGAAATAAAACAGCTTTTCCTTTTTATACTTTAAAATTTATTGTTTGCTTTAAATGTAGATATTCTCCAGATATATTGAACTATTTCACAGTGTTAAGGTTGGGACTTGCTACAACTGATAAAGAATTTCACTTCTGGTATTTACATACATTTTCTGGTTTAACTGCAGAAAAGGTCTTTGATGAAAATAATGAAGAAGGCTCTTTCCCTCACTAGTGAAATGTGTTTCAACTTGGAAGATGAAAAAGGCTATGGATCAATAAACAATGGATCAGTGGGCACGTAGAGAGGAAGAGAAGGTTGGGGTGTATATGTTTGTTTGTTTAATTAAAAGTAACTACTGGTGATTTTACTACCTTTAGTTCTCAAAAGTTTATGGTTGCTTAAAGGCTATACTCTACAATGCATCTGCTCCTAGTGTCCTTCAAGGAGATATTTAAAGAGTTGGGAATAGCCTGTATGCATTCGTAGCCCAGCCGTATCTTTTTCAGTCATTCACAGGAAGTAAGAGATCTGAAGAGACTGTTTGTGGAATGGAGTTTCCCTAGAAATTTAGAGTGATTGCTACTGGAAGAAGTTATTTCTCTGTTTCATTTTAGAGTCGGTTGGTTTTTGTAACAGAAGGCAACAAAAGTCCTTGTCTGAATTGTCTTTGCGTTGTTTCAAGGCCTTGCTTGCAATTTGCACATATCTATCTGAGGTTTTCTCTCCAGATCCAATTAAATTAAGTTAGTTCACATTTTTGTCCTGCCAGGTATAATGTCCAGTAGCCCACTTTTGTTCATGTACAACCAGCCATCTTGTGTGGAGGTTGCTGGTGGCCCTGTGGTGGCCCTGACGGGTTCTATGGCATGAGTAGTATCTGAAGGAAGCTGGGGGAGAAGGTGCAGGGAGGCCTCTTGGGGCCTTGCGTGGTGGTCTCGCCTCAGTTGCTGCAGGTTGGGGGGGGTCCAATATTAACGACTTCAAACTCACTAGTTCTGTGTTTTACTTCAGTAGGCAGTACTTCAGTTGGTGGCAGTTTGATTTAATTAATCTGAAGAAATACATTTCCTACCATTTCTGAGACGAGCATGAATCATTTCTCTCTGTTTAAGGAGCTCTGGCAATATTTGCCTTTTAAACTGAGGGAATTACCTGTTTTTATTATTTCACTCAATTCAATTATTTTATCTCATGTCCATGCTTCAACATCATGTATTGAGATTCATTAACAGTTCTTTGGCAGTCACAAGACACTAATCATCTGTTTACAATATTGATGAGCAGCTTTCATGTTAGATTACATTTGAAGTGAGAAGTAATCCTGCAGCGAATAGTAAATAAAAGATTGGGAAGAAAGGGAAGAAGCTAGCTTAGGCTATATAAAGTAGTTTTTTCAAGTACCCTGGAAACATCTGCATCCCAATAACTGGACCCCCTTAACAACTTCCAGCTCTGAAATTCCGACAGAATTTCCCATCCACAAGTTGTTTATTGTCTCTGGTCATCTATATTCATAAAGATAGAGATTTCTATTCCTACAGATTCAGATTTCTGTTGACTTCTAGGCAGCTTCTGAGTTGTAAGAATATTTATGGGCTAATAAAAAATACTCAGGTTCTGATGCCTCAGCAATTTCATTTGTTACTGTATATACATTCTTTCTATATTATACATAATAGGATGTTATTATCTCAGTTCTTCAAAATGACGTACTTTGCAGAATGGAAGTTAAGAACTAAACACTAGGAATTAAAATCTTACTTTTCTGAAGTCACTAGCTAAATTTCTTCTGAATTAGTCTGAAAAGGTTGATTTCTGGGGCTCATCAGCACTACATTCATGGGAGCTGGCACTAGGAGAATGTTGAAAATTATATAAAATGTGGTCAAGATTTAGTTAAGAATCTGTATTACTTTTCAGAGCTTTATTAAGACACCTTAGTGTTACTGAATAATAAGATACAGTAGTTCTGCATCTATAAAAGCTGTGATCACATGCCTTCAAACAATGGGGTTCCTTTAAAGTGTATTACTTTCAGATAGTCAAAATTACTAGTTCCTGCAGTTGTATCCACAGTCTTTTCCCAGAATAGCTCTTAAAGGCAACAGCCGTCAGATAGAAGAGACAAAGTTTTTCCTTTGGAATCCTTATTCATATACTTATATGTACATTTTTGGTTGTTAATTTACAAAAATTTGTTTGCTGAAACTCAGTGTGGTCACAGAGAGATAATAAAGACTTGTGTTTCCTTTTCCTGCTATTATAAATATTTCAGAATGAATAAGTTACTGTCTTGAAGCTAGTCTGTCTTTTGCACATGGATGAGGACAGGAAGAAGTGTCAAAGAAGAGAGATAAAGTTGAAGAATTTAGATAAAACTTGTGCAGAGGAGTAGGAGGCTAAATAGATCTGGCAGCAGCGAGCTGACTTTTCCATTACTTTCTGATTTAATTATGAGAGTTGCTTAAGTTGTGGATGCTGCCTGTTAGTCACATGATGTTGCCAGCATTTATTTCCGAATCAAATCTATAAAAGGAAATGAGAGTTCTCGGTCCTTGCAAACCACTTGTCTGGTAGGAAATCACTTACAAATAATAAAGTGCATACTAGAGTATGAAATAGTTCCTTGATGTATGACCTTCAAAACTGGTTTAAGGAAAACAGTTGAAGCTGTGAGTAGTAGAAACTTTTTGTATTGTAAGAATTATAAGCTGCAGGCTTGTGTTTTTTCAGCTCGCTCGATGGTTGTCCTCACTATGAAACTGTATTTACAGAAGCAGCAGGGGTTCCCTATGGGCAGGGGCAGGAGAGCTGCCTGGGAATGGGGGTCCCTCAGCTTTGTACTCCACTGGTCTGACTTCGTTGGGTGTATCCCCACCATCTGAGTAATGAAAACTGAGGCAGACTTGTAAGAAGGGCTGACAGCACCACAGGAGTAACTTGCATAGGGGGTCAAGTTCTCATCAGCAAAAGGTGGTGAAAAAGTGCATATTTAGCTTTATATCTTCAAAGCAGCAGGCAAGAATTAACTGCATGATTTTCACTGCTCAGTGAAATAATAATCCATCAGAGGATCTCAATTTTTTTTGTACTGATTTGTGCCAAAGTGCATTGTGGCACGGAAAAGACGACCGCCTTACTATATATACGATACGGCTAATAAAAAATGTGAACTGAAACAATACTACTCAAGAATTAAAACCGTAGGGGATTCAGGTCCAACTCTGCCATGTTACAGCATGTAAGTTATTATTATTGGCTTGCATTTTGAAAAGAAGATCTTGATAATATTTACTGCCATGAAATGCCTGAAGTTTACCAATTTATAATACATGTCTTACAGCAGTACTTCTCACTTCCATAACAGTCCCTTCATCGGGGATTGCAGGGTGGTTTGTACATATTCACTGACTGGACATTACATTGACTTAAAAGAAAAAGAAGTATGATGTTCGTTGCAGTTTGTTACACAGAGGCCCCGTAATTAAATGATTGCAGAACCAGAAGCAGTAACAAAACTGCTGTGGGTTGATTTGCTGTCCTCTACTCTGAATGGACTCCGCTCTGCCTAGTCTTGCCTAATTAGATAAAGATTCAAGTTTTGACATACAGAATCTGTACACTTTTGCAGAGCTGTTATTGCTTTTAATAAACAAACAAACAGCAAGCAAACATCTCCCAGTACAGGTGACACTGGGATTGTGTGTTTTTCAGTGATTTGTCCAGTTTGAAAGTTCAGTGCTCTACAAAGACAACTGTGTAGTCAGCGTCTCGATCACAGGGATAAACCGTCTGCTACCAAATTTTGTAAAGTCATGACATATTTCTGATTCTTCTATTTGGTCAGTACCATGAAGTTTTGTATGTGGTTCAGCACTTGCAGATTAATCTCATGCTTTGTCATCATCTGTTGTCCACAAAAAATTCTCCTTGAGGGAATTATAACAATACTTACCTTTTTCTTTTCAGAAGTGCTGCAGAAATGCAAAGGGCAGCAATGTTGTAGGATTGTGTAACACACCTGTAATTACTTTCACAAATAATTTGAGAGGGTTTTTTTTTTAAATGAAGAGCTTTATGTGCATTCAGGGAGAGGTCCTATCATAGAGAAAACCAAAATGCCTTCAAGGAAAAGAATGTGCATGAGCTTTGCATTGGCGGCACAACATGTTTTTTAGGCACTACATACACTAAGTAATTTGCTTAAATTATTTCTCCTACTTTCCTTAGTAGAGAGCTTGATGGCCCCCTCAAAATAGCAGGTAGGCAGCAGCGTTCAAGGATTTGTGATGGCAGACTGAAAGTTGAAAAGCACTATTAAAATGGAAACTAGAAGATTGAATCAGAGGTATTTGTTTTAAGTATGATAAAAGCTTCATTGTCTAGCTCAGAAGAAAAAGCCACTATTTAATAAGTAGTGAACAAAAAACATGGAACTGCTCTTTGACTTATAATGCATTTTTATCTTCAAAGCCTATCTTATCCACAGTGCTGGCCCCAAAATATTGCGAAAGCACAAAATCATGTTTTTATTTTTGTTTTTGCTAGTATGATCTAAAGAACTTTCAGACCTTTTTTTAATGTTTGACACATACGAGTTTGAAAAATGTATTAATATATTTCTCAGACTTTGTAGATGAGTTCTGTGGTCTACAAAAGTGAACTTGTTGATTTCTATAAAATAAGATGGCAGATGGAACATGTTTCTAGCAGGCAGAAATAGAACTGCTAAGGCAATCAGGCTGATACCTTAACTGTACACACTTCTTGGAAATGTAGTGTAGAGTATGAGCTTAAAAGTCAAGTCACAAAAATAGTTCAAGAAAGGGACGTAGAATGTACTGTGCTGGTTGCACTCCTCGTTTTTTAACATTGTCAACGAGCTCCACAATTCATACGTTTTGTCTAGATGCGGTGACATGTGGTAGCTATGTGAAAATGGTGCTTTTATACCTTTATAAATGCTGTTTGTTTCCCCAGCGTCTTTCCTCACATTTCCAAGTTGGATAAGATTCTCCTAGGAGTTAATAAACTAATTTTGTTTTCTTGGAACATAAGATGCCCCAACACAAGTGTGTTCTGTCAAGGTGGTATTTACCATCCTTCCATGTTCGGTTCTAATGAACTGAGGTTACGCTTAGTGCAGACTGATTGTGCTTCAAGCCTGTTGCCTCCAGCCTAAAAAAGGCAAAATAAGTCCAATGAACAGGGAGAGAAGGTAGATCTGGATGTATTATTCTGTAACTCTCTTTGATAGATCCAAAGTTAGGTTTCAGAGGAGGGTTAGAGGCCAAACTGCTGCTTTGCCTATCAGAATGAGTCACTAACTAGCAAAGTAATTGCATTGATTATTGCGCACCCACAAATTACAACAGAAAATACCTTGCAGGGGGTGGAGGTTGTACTTTTCCTAAAGGTTTCTGTATAATTAATCTACCGTAAGTGCTGGTGCTTTAGAAACATCTGAACCCTACTGTTAAGCATGGTCCTTGCGTGCCAGTTGACCACTCCTACATGGTTTCAGAGTTTCTCATGCTATTGCTTGGGCGCTAATGAAGGTTTTGACACCACTGCTGTTGGAAAAATTCAAGTCATGTATTCTGCTTTTGTTTTTACATTGCAACTCTGTTTGCCTGTCTTTGTTGTGGGCATTAGGAGTTTGAGCAGCTGCATTTTGTATACCTACAGCAAAACAGCTCCCTTGTTAGGCAGAACATTTCATAAAGGATTAAGAAGTAGAGCTGGCTGAGCCATAGGGGACACTTTTGTCTCATAAACAAGAGGCTGATTATCAAGAGACTGTACTTGTTTGTGGAAGAGATAACTGAGCAGGCTTCCTTCTCTCTTGGGTGTCCTACCTGGTACTTTACCCCATAATTTCTGCATTAAGTCCATTTAAAAATTTTTGTTCCTACAGCTTACAGTTGCACTCGGTAGATGTTTGGGGGTGAAGAGTATTTTTAATAGAAAATGAGTTGCTACACTTGGCACAAGCAAACCAGTAATAATTGGAGGCACAGGGGCAAATTGTCGCTCACTGTCCATTCTGGGTTTCTTGTAACATCAGTTTACAACTGCCTCAGTTAAACACTGGGTTAAGATTCAAGTTTAAAGTCAGGCTCTCAAAATTAAGATTGCCTATGCAACGCCTCTATATACAAGGTTACGGAGATAGCTTTTTAGCCTTTTTTTTTTCTATAAGGCCCTGGGTCTTGCATTGCAGAGAAAAGCCCGGGCAATGGAAAATAAATACTATACAAAAAATTGCAATAAAAGGTTGTTTGTTTGACTTAAATTCACCTCCCTACTGCCTACCTGATTTGTTGCATAGCGTAGAAGTTCCTTTTTTTTATTCTCATCATTCACCCTGAAGCCCCAGGTATTATTCCCTCAAGTTTATTCACTCAGCAAGTTTGCATTATCACTTTTATTATACGTTATTTATAGTATTACTATACATTCTTAAAACAAAAAGCAGATGATTTATTCTTAGCTACATATTAAAAAATCTTAGCTGTTGGATTATATTCTGTTGAGCTGCCATGTATATCTTACAGAAAGATAACCATATGTTATTTAAAGGCTTTGAGAGGTTAAGAAACTACTATGTATAACAGTACCATCCTGTGTGGAGATTCAGAGATGCTTATATAGGGTAAGCATGATGGTAGACTGTAGAAATACCCAGTGTACTGGGATGTGCCAGTAGCCTCCACAGGGGAAAGTGGTTTTCTTCCTTTGACCAGATTTGTAGCTCTCTAATGATTATATTGGTCATTATGTTTACAAACAGAGAGATTTTCCTCTGTTGGTTTATTTTCCCTTCATTCTTAGCAGTTATGTTGTAGAGAAAGCTAAATTTAAAGCAGAACCCAGTCCCAACAGCAATGTTGGGAAAGTTTGTCTCCAATTCCAAATGTACAAGTCTTGAATTAATGAGAAAATTAATATAAAGAAAAAAACAGAACCTAATGGCTACAGGAGTGGAACTCTTAAATTTAAATTGCCCTAATCTTAATCTAAGTATCTGAGAACTGTTTGCAGCAATTAGAGACTGCAGAGGCTTGCAAGAGAGTCCTGGAGCCGCAAAAGTAGCTTTTGCTTTATCCTGTTAAATTCCAGGTTTTAGTTGGCTGAAATAAACACAGACTTCTTAAAATTGCCCTTCTTCTGTTACTTTACATGGCTTATGCTACAAAACCCAACAGAATACCAATACGCTAATCTGATTTGTGGCATCTGTTGCAGCCAGCGCAGCAGCAGACCCCTGTGACACCCTCAGCAGCCACAAAGCTTTCTGGAGTGTGAGGGTGGAGCTCAGCTGAGCTTCCCTTCGCCCAGGATGCTGTCCCTCTCGTCATCCCCCGGGCACTGCGTGGAAAGGGGCTTCCTCACAGCTCTCGGGGAAGCGGGGAAAGTGTTAGGTTAGAGTCGTTCCTCCTAGTCATCTCTCCCAAACCATGTTGCTGCCCGTCCTCCCCCGTAACAGCATAGCATCCTGCTGCTTGCTGTTGCTGCCACGCTCAGTGGCTTGGGCTGCAGGCTGATGGATCCGGTTCAGTTTTGACCTCAGATGTGGTACACAGAAAAGGATGCTTAAAAGGATATTGTTTGGATTGTGGAGTCAAACATGTCACATTTAGAAAACCCTGAAGGCAGTTTGCCTATGCAACCTTTGACTCCACTGGGTGTCATCCTTATGGTATTACAGTGTTACCCATCAGTCATCACTCTTTTATTCCCCAAAACTTTTCCATAGTTGAGTGGATAGGAGACTGGGACTGCCTATATACCCCCTGCCCTGTGCATTGGGAAGTACAAAGGGGGTACGCCCTGCTGGGTAGGGAGGCACATACCTCCCTTCCCATATGAATTCTGTGGATCATCTTGTGCTGCAGTCATTGTTGGGAGTTCGGGAGGTGTTAGGGTGGGAACTTTTAATGCATTGCATGATTTACTTTTTGTTTGGTTAAGTACGTGAGAGAAGAAGTAGTAACTGAAATTCAGAATAGAAGTGACGACTTCTTTTCGTACCCACAATGGCAGAACTATGAAAATGTGTAACGTTTGCCATTTCTTTAAATGGTTGTCAGGTTAATCAGACAGGTTTAATCTGTGTTTTAGATGAGAAATTGTCTTACAGTCCTGAAGCTTAGGAGAATAAGAGCATGAATTTTGCTTGAGGGAGATCGATCTTATTTCACATTGATCTAAGAAGCTGTTTCCAGGTTTACAATATGTTAACAGAAGAAATATGCAGAACAGAAAATACAGTGGAGTCTTCCACATCCCAGTTTCTGGGAGACTGAAAGGTGACATCAGGCTAGCTATTAAACATATGCTCCATCTGGAAGGAAGACAGAAAGGAATCTTAATAGAATAAAAATTGTGTTCCTGACCTAACATGAACTTTTGTGGTTTGTAAAGCAATTAGATGAAAAGTTGTGTTTCCAAAATACATAAAGATTCGTTCGTGAAGATGTGTCATTGTTTAATCATCACTAGTATTTATGCCCAATTTAGGCAGCTGAAAAGTGAAAGAAGTCCATTTTTTAGCTACTTGAAAATTTTTTGTAGGAGTTATTAGGGGGAGGAGGTTTCTAAGGTAACCTACCAATAAATAAGTTTATTTCCAAAATAAAGAAAATTAAATTTCAAGAACATGCTGTAACTTCTAGTAGGAGAAAGTTGAAAAACAGTGCTTTGAGACTTAGCTGTAGTGCATCTGCATTTGTTATCTGTATTGGTTTCTTAGAATGTTTTGTATAAAAATATATTTCCTCCTTTTTTTTCAACCTAAAAATGTTACCTTGGAATAGGTGAGTAAAAATATTTCTACAGGACTTTTTAAAAATGTAGTAAAAATACAATACTGTTTACATCAGTGATACCAGCTCAGGGTGTTTCTACATTTATGTACATCTTAACTTATTTTGTTCTGAAAAAAAAAAAAAAAAGACTCGTAACGTGCTTATGTCACTTCCAGATTTTTAGATGATGCGTGAATATTTATGTATAGCAAAAATTATCTGCTAGTGAAAAGGAAGATCAGGAACGCAGGGCTGAGATTTTTGGATTGTCTCAAGAAGAGTGGAAAATTTCCAGATAATTCTATATTAGTAAATATTTGAGATGTTGTGTGTCACATCTTCATTTTGATCACATCAACATTTTGGTATTGTGTGGTCTAATGATTGCTATAAATTCTTAGGTAACTGGTGTAAATTAATGTGTGTAAAGTAAAAAGTACCTGTAATTCATGAGACCTGTAACTCGTGAGACCTGAGGCATCATCATTTACTTCTCTAATGCTCTAATTAAAATACTACATCAAAAAATACATTAATGGGTTTATTTTATATGTATATTAATAGGTGCAAATATTTGTATGTCTCTGTCCCTAAGGAAGAGTTTGGATGAAACAGCTCTCTCTTGTTTGGTAGATGTGGTGCTTAGGGACACGGTTTAGTGGTGAACTTGGCAGTGTTAGGTTAACAGTTGGACTTGATGATCTTAAGGGTCTTTTCCAACCTACATGATTCTATGAGTCTGTGAGTCTATGAGTGTTCATAGACGTGTCATGATGCAGGTGTTTTTCTGCTTTCAGGCATAGTACATTATTCCTGGTTCTCTTCAGTATACTAAATATTTTTAGTAGATTTCAGTGACTTTGATCCAATAGAGGTCAGCTGCATGTACTTGCAAACCAAGTGCCTCAGATGCCCCTAGTGACTTTCCACATCCCTGTTTTCTCCTGTCCCAGTTGAGGTTTCTTAAAGGACCTGGCTCATGACTTTTAAGAACTTCTGAATAGCCACTTCCCAGAAGTCAGACCCTTAAGAAAATCATAGTTTGGCCATCTCAGAACGTAAGCTGCTAAGGTCAGAACTTGCTCTTAAAACCTTATTTGTGTTGTACTGACCTAAGGTAATGTTTTGTATGTAGTTCCCCACCCCCCAGAAACATTAACTGAAAAGTTTTTGCCCATCTTCCTTTATCAGCTGGAGCAAATCTGAATTCTCTGTCCTTTGAATTACCCTGGCTCTTCACTGTGACGGGCGTTGCCAAATGTGGCTGCCACCCCGAGGAAACCGCAGTCCCAAGAGCAGGTGCTGCAGGGCGGGCTTAGCCCAAAGCCCGCACCTTCGTTAGCTCACCGGTGCCTGCTTGCCAACGAGGTGGCCATGATGTGGCCATGGCGGGAGGAAGAGGTGACAAGCATTGGGGTCTATAGGAATGAGTCATGGGGATTGGGGATCAGGGATCAGTTGCTGGAAGGCCGGTCAGACAAAGGGGGCTTGGTTGCAGAGGTTGAAGCTAACGTGGTGGCTGCTGTCTGGATGTTGTCCTGCGATGGAGAGTAGGTTGGGATGCAGATATGTTTGGCACGTGTGAGCAGGATCCTCCTGCATGCTTGACTGTGTGCAATGGGAGCCTTCAGCAGTTGAGGAGAAAAAATACTGAAAAACTTAGAGCAGATGAGAAAGAGGTTAAAAACAAGTGTGAAAAGTTGGATCATGGTACTTGGTGTCTTGAAATGAAGCAGGATTTTTCTGGAAGGCTTTAGTCACCTGGGAAAGAAGGATCGGGTAGCTGCGTGGGAGGCAATTTGCAGGCAAGTGTACTCCTCTGCAGTAGATCGGTACATTTTAATGAGGTAAGTATATTTGCTCCGTTTTATAGGATTTGCTTTGGACTAGAAGTCTGGAAGTCATTTTAAATAGACTGCTTTGAGATATAATGGTCAGGTGGAAATATTTGAAGCATATAATATGGAAACCCTGTATTTACAACATATTTGTAGGGTCTCAGAAGCTGAGCTGAAAAGATTGTCTCTTTTTCAGATGAGATTTTTAAGAGTAAATAAAGCTCATACAGAGGTTGTAAAAACAGAATTGAAGTTAGAAACTGCTGTAGCTATGCAATTTTATTTATTTTTTTATTTACTTATTTATTTACATCTGCAGCCATCACTCAATCCATCCCAGCCTGCAGGAAAGGAAGCTTTCACACCAACATCCTTATCTTCTTCCCGTCCTCTTCCCGTAGGCTGCATGGGGCTGAATGGGGCCATTTTTTAGATGTTGGTTCCCCTCAGAGATGGCTTTTCGGGCAGGTGGGAATTCCCACCCACCGATGGCAAGGAGGGGAGGGTGGGCACGCCATGCTCGTCCCCCACACCCGCAGCAGGGAGCACCTGCAGGAGGGAGGGCTGAGGTTGTACACTGCTGTACATGCACCCATCGAAGGGGTGGGAGAGCTGGGTCCTTTTGCCTCAGGACCCTGACACTTATGCAGAGCTTGCTCTTTCCATTGAGAAGGCAATGCCTTTCTTTGGACAAAGATGCCAGCAAGTGAGATGCATTCAGCTGATGCCCTAAATATCAATCAAGCATAAGCTTCAAGTTTGAGGAATGTTCCATGTTTTCTGGTATTTATCATTTTGACTTCTCCAGTTCTTTCTTTTTCTTGTAGTTGTGCTCTCTGTTATGTGTGTCCACTTTCTCCGTCTACTTATTTAGTTTGATATCTTGTCCTTTCTTGAGCTTGTTTTTGCTTTCCTTCTGCTGTAGGAACACAGAGTTTATAATAGCTGTAGCATAACTTCAAAAGGTGGATCTGCAGTGTTTTAAACAATCATTACATAAGTTGTTAAAATAACAAAGACAAAATAAACATGTCCTCACAACACTGAAGAAATAAATTCCAAGGGCAGAATAAGCATCTGCCAATCTCTAGTGTTGCTTCCTCTCTTCTTCCAAGACTTTCTGCAAAGGTTTTTCACATCTGCTTTAACATCTCCTTTTCTCTAAAGTTTTGAAAACTTCTTAAAGAATGGTTTTTTTCTCTCTCTCTACATTGTGCACAATATAGTTGAAAGAAAAAAGCATTTCTGGGGTTATTCAGGACCTCTGTAGCCATGTTCAAAGCTTAACTAAATAATTTTCAGTACTAGTCTTTTCTGAAAATCTTGTCTTGTGTTTTGCCTCTCCTTGAAAACGTTGCCAGCAGGTCACAGGCAGTTGCTGAGGAGCGGGGTGTCACCTTTTGGGGCACCTCACAGGGGTGGTGTGCAAGGTTGGGAAACCCATACAGAGTAAAAGTGAACTCACTGTGCTGCCAAGATCTTTTGCTACAAACTGTGTCTTTTGAGAAAAGTTTTTAATCCTGAAAAGGTGTGGGGAGAGACTGGCAAATTTCAGAAAGTTTCAGAATTCAGATATTTACACAACATTTCGACAGGATTATGAAGTGAATAGTGGTACTACAGCCAATTTACACAGAGCCAAACTGAACTGTGGAAAAGCCGTTTGTTAGGTTTCACAAATTTATGACTGACCAAAGGACTCTGATGATTTAGTAGCTGTGTTGAGGTGTTAAGAGATTACAAACAACTTCTGTGTTTAAGTTGACGTACTACTTTAACAATTTGGTTTGAGGGAGGAAAGACTCAGTCATATAATAAAGGAAATACTAATTTGTCTAACCATTCTTCATTTGACTTTAGAAAGCTTTAGCTGGAAAAACTCAGTTATGGTTTGACTTACCAGTAATGATATAACATAAAATGGACTCCCAGCTTTAAAACAAGCTGGAGTGTGTGATGCTCTACAGCGGGGGCTGGAGGAGCAGAGGAGCCAGCAGGCAGGGTCAGACCTACCGCTCTGCGTGTGTGCATTTTATACAACGGAGCTATGGCTTCACCATCACCAAGGACAGCTTTGATTCCTCTTTCAAATAATTCTGCAATAAGCTTGCCGGCAGATATTTCCGGATTGGGATGCTTGGGGTAGCAGCTAGGAAAAGCACATTGTGCCAGGCGGCTGCTTGGAGGAAGCGGTGTTGAGCAAAGACTCTGAAAGTCTTGCAGTCAAATTATTATGTTGCATGAGAAAATACCAAGCAGCGGAAAGTTGTGTTTTTCAGGAAAAATTACACAATCTTTTTAAATTTACAGACTGGTTCTTTCTCTGGGAAGCTAATGTTTATAAGCTGAGCAGCTTTTTGCATCACTTTTATGCCTGTTCCATTACAGAAGCATAAATTCAGTTAAAAATTAAGTTTGCATGCTTCTAGGTAACATTTGTACTTACGGTAAATTTTATATATGGACTAGCATGAATTTTGAAGACAGTCTTCATTACATATCATGTACTGGAAACTCAGCAGCCATAAGTTCAATATATTTTACTGCAATTTTGCTAATAAATGTTTTTTGCTTTTTTCTTTAAAGGTGTAATCTATCATTCTGCAAAAGTATAAAGCAGGAAGGTTGGGGGGAAGGAACGACACATATAGATTGGGGATTGAAAAGATGGAGAAATGCTCTCTTATTTGTTGCATTTCCAATTTTCAGGAATTCTTTGAACATGCAAAAAAGCTCTGGGATGATGAAGGCGTAAAGGCATGCTTCGAGAGGTCGAACGAATATCAACTGATTGACTGTGCACAGTAGTAAGTATTTCTTTTTATGGAATTAATAGCCAAGAATGCAATCATTTATAACAAGTTAGAAAATATATTTATATTAGCAAGATCTGGGAGTTTTGTGATTTTAATTGTCTGTATAGGCTGAGCATGTATAGCAAAAGTAATTGATGGTTATCATAGTTTGCCATTATTATACAACTAAATATTCTGCCTCAAATATTTAACAGCTAATAAAGATGAGTATAAAAAAAATCAAATTAAATAATTATAAGTATCTTTATTCCATTTGAAATAGATTTACATAAAATCATTTCAGTTGAAACTATTTAGTTTAAAAAATGTAGAGCCAATCTAAGAAAAATACTTTCTTTTAAATTCTGAGACCCAGACAGCGCTGAAATTGTTCTGTGTTTTCACATTCCATTAAAGCTTCTGAGATTTTTACCTAACCAGATGCATACCTGCATTGCCAATATAATTTTTTGGGGAAAAAAAATGATAAGCAGTATTTCATTAAAGATAGTGGTACATTTGGTATTCTCTCCTTCATACACATCAAGTGAAGTGGTACGTGTGTGCGTAACACAGTCATAATCCTTAAACAGGTTCATCTGATTGGAAATGTTCTGAAAAAAGATGTGTAGTAGATTGTGAAGGTGCAAATCATAAATACACAGTACATTGATGAAAACAGATTAATCAGGAAATAGTACATTAACATGCCAGGGCTACAAAACTCAGCTGTCCTCGGTGATAACCCATCTCTGAATTAGACTTTGACCAAAAATATACATTTCATGTGAACTGCTATTGCGAAAATGTATACTCTTACAGTTGCTATGTGATTTAGGGTTTTCAGAGAACACACTCTAGTGTGTTATGATTTGTCTAATTGGCAGTATGGTCAGCAGCAATGCCACAAGTCTGTTGTAGCACTCAGTGTTTTGTTTTTCTGTCCTCTCTGCTCTGGGTGCAGAGGCTGAAGCAGAGGAAACGGGCTGTGTCGCTAAAGGGCTTGTTGCGTTTCTGCCGCAATGGGGAATTTTGGTGCTGCGGGTCATAGTTTTCTTTTCCCTCCTTCCAGACTATTTTTGGGAAGGAGAAGGATCCAGTAATGATTCATCAGCACATGGAAGCAAGGGAAAATTACATATGTGTAGGAAGGAACTCATTTGACCTCAGTGGACTGAATTTACAAAAACTTGGGCATTTGCTCACAGTCCAGGGTGGCGAGAAATGAAAGCAGTGGTTGTACACAAAAAAACCCAGAAAATTGTCCTAAATTGTGATCAGTGGGTTTCCCCTCTGCTCTCACCCACCACCAGCGCCATGGTGCAGATCTGAGCTATGCTTGCTGAAGAGTCCAGACTGACTGTTTATGATATCTATTAATACACTCAAATAAGACATCAGACCAAGAAAATAGAATAATGACATGTATTTAAAATAAATGAATGTAAAACTTACTTTACTGATCAGTAAAGGTCAATGTGTCTCCCAGTCCTGCTTTGGAAAATGGCACTGAAAGGACAAGGCAAAAAAGGAAGACCCTGAATTATAGTATTAATGGTACTGTGCTTTCCCTTAAAAAAATGATGCCTACCTACAGGCCTTGACAAGGAGAAAAATGTTAAGTCTCATGTTATGTCCAAAACCAAAACACAAATGGGGAAAAAAATGCATCTAGAATGAAGTCCACTGTCCTGAAACATAAAACTAAATCTTACTACCTTTTTTCCTAAAAGCTTAAAGGAAGATTATTGGGGTTTTTTCTATGTATCTTCCCTCCATATCCTCTAACTGGCTTGCTTTTCTTTATTCTGAGATTATTTATTATAGTAGTAAATACAATGCTTGCATAATTATTTACCTTCAAGACACTTTATGAAATAATATTTGATACTTAAATATCCCTTGAGTGTATCTATGCTTTCCATTTCATGATCTACTGGAAAATGTAACAGCTAAGTGACTTATCCACATTTACAAGTCTTCAGTCTTAGAGCAGAGACTTGAAACTCAGGAATAGCCGTGTCATTGATCTGATCAAACAGCCTTTTTCTCACAGGTATTGATGATTTAAAATGGTGAGGTGTAATCTTAACAGAAAGGAGATACTAAAAATACACCCAACATTTTATCTGCCCCTCCATCATTCCTTGAAAATTAAAATGATACCAATATAGTCAATGAAAAGGAGATTTTAAAGTTGCTGTGTCTTTGCTGCACGCGTGTATTTATATATTGCACAACAACAGTAGTTGCTTTACCCAGAAGAACATTTCTGTGCTGGCATTGGATGGACCTTATTCAGAGTGGTGAGGTCATGTCCGCCTTGTAACTGACAGAGCATGTGAGACTAGGTTACAAATACAATTCTGATATGCACATATGTGTTCTTATGTGCACTTAGGAAATACTAACTGTGAAGGTGCTGTCTTTCCAGCTCGGCAGGAGCGGATGGCATTTCTCTCCGGACCTGTCCATGGTCATCTTTAATTGGTAAAGGAAAAAACAGAAGGAGTGTAATGCTGATACACATGCTTACTGTGGGATTTTGAAACATCTGCAGTGTTTCCATTACACTGGCTTTGGGAGAAAGCATCCCACGCTGTCAGCTAAATCCTAATCTTTTACTTGATAGTGAAGGAAGAACATTATCAGTAGGTCACCACTAATTTCTCTGCTTAAAAAAAAAAACAAAGCAAAACCAAAAAAATCCCAACGTGTGTTAAAAATATCATTGGATTACAAGTAGGGTGGCTGACTTAAAATACTGAAAAGCATTATTAGCAAATTATAAAATCAGCAGCCGAACTTGCTGACTGTTAAGTGAGTTACAAATACAGTGTATTTTGGAATAGTTTAATTTGGCTACAGTACAGAGCTTCTGTATTTTTAAAAATTAACCTAATTTTCTTTATTACTGTGGGAGAAATATTTTTCTGGAAACAGAGGTAGTAGAAAGACACAGAGGCAAATGTTTTATTTACATTAGGCCTGAAAGTTGCTTTTCCTTGATCTTTAATGCTCTTTTAAATTACCAGGGTACTGTTCCTTCAAGGAAATAAGGATGAGGGCCTGCTTGTCAGACCATTTTAATATTCTAATATGACCCTCCATGTATCTGCACTTCTAAGTGTCGTGTTGGTACGTCATGGGATACTTACAACAAATACGAATCTGTGACCAAGCTGGAAGTCAGACCTTGTGGTCTGACAGTGGTAAATGTATCATAAGCAAAGATCTGAGTTGTTCTTTATCACTAACTACAAAGATATTTATGTAACTCTTGGAGGGGGAAGTATTGCATGGCCATCAACCACTTTTTTTCCTTAATGACCTTCATATATTTTTTCGAGATTAATATCATAAAACTGGCAGGTTATTGTTTTCCCTGTCTTCTGATTTAGTATTTCTTTCAAGTTAAATTTCAACTTTAATTTCAAAAAATTATACTTAATTTGAAAAGTTGATTTGATTTAGTTGTGTCCCCATTTGACTTATCTAGATTTCAGCAGGTTGGTTTTGTTTATGATGATAAATCTTACACCTTACTTTGGTTAACTTTAACTTACTTTGAACTACTGTGATTATGTCCATATTCACATACTTTATACTCAGCAAATTCTAGGTCTATAAGGGACTTTCAGATTGTGAATTAGTGCTGTCTTGGCATTGAACTGTCTAGTATATAAACAATAGACCAAAATATGTTCATTAAAAATTTCTTGTAATTCTGTGACAGTTTTCTAAAAGCTAAATGGTTTCCTATAAGATGAATGCAACTCCATTTTTTACTATTTCAGTTTCTTCATACTAGTTATCAAATGCCCAAATTTTATTGTATCCATGAAGGGTACTGCAAAGCAAACTTCTATGAATGTAGAACAGATCAAAACAAATAAAGGTCCAGGTATGATGGCTTTCATTTAAAAAAAGCCCCAGAAAAAGAGTTGATGAGTTGATTATGTGTCTTTATAAACTAAATAAATTTAAGTAAATGAATTTATTTGGCAATGAAGAGGTATAAAATTTCCTTTTAATTAATAGCATACCCCGAGGTAGAGTTATAGGTTGTAACCACCTGTTTAGTGTTATATATGTAAGTGGGTTGACTTCACCCTAATGCTGGTGAAATGGTTGCTGTATTATGAGCCCCCTTTCTTCACTGCAAACCATACCATGTGTTAATTGGTGGCTGCTCTAGCAATCCTGGAAAAGCCACTAAAGTTATTTTTGCTTGGAGATCTAACACGTGTGCCCATGGACAGCAGTGAAGTTGAAGACCTTTGCAGAACGTCAGTCGTCATTGGGGGATATCAGGCACCCCCAGTCTGGTGACGTCCGTCCGTTGTTTTGATAAAGTAAGAGCTGAGTTGTCTTAGTTTTGGTTAGTCACATGTCAGTTATTCAGTTGACTGGATAAAATTAGTTGATAGGGGATACTTACAGTGTTTAGACACTGTCAGGGAAAAGGTGGTAGTTTTAGAGCAGAAGCGTAGACAAGCAGAACATAGGCACTTTTGAAAGGGGAGAAAAAAGACAAAACCAGCACATCCAATTCTCTTTTTAGGTCACACACAGTTTGCTCAAGGCATTGTTGTTAGAAAAAAAAAAACTACTTTCAGGTTTATTGGAAGGTTCCAGAGTTGACTTTTGTCCCATTGCATTCACACGAAATAACAGCGTGTGTGTGCATGGGTGGCCCTAGCTGGAAGGATTGTACTTAGGGTCACTGAGTTCTTCGCTGTAGGAAGTAAACCAAGGGTTTAAGGGAACCCTGCCCTCAGCCAATACCTTATCCCAGTTTGTCTATCAATCTTCCTTCCCTGATAAAATACGCCACTTCTGATATACTTAAGTGTGAAGGCCTAAATTGGTCTATATGCAAACATTTGGGCTAATAAAACTTGATTATGCAAGTTCTCAGGAAAGCAAACACAAGGGATGTGAGCTTGGCCAAAGAAAATTGGTTTTATATTTGAGCTAATATACATGGAGAAGACACACCTCGAGTTCTTTTTCTTTGCACTTATTCTATCTTGGAGAAGGGTTTCAGCCAACTTCTGAGGCATCTATCCTGGTATTAGGTGGAGTAATTTAAAAAAAAAAAGTTCTTTGTGTTGTTGTCCACAGATTCAACTCCTGATGTGAGAAAACAGATAATTTTTTTTCTCAACAGCAGCACTTCTTGAAACCAAGCATATTTCTGACTTTTCTTGTGCTCTCCTAGAGATAAGGTTTAATTACGAGCATGGACATAGTCCTAAATTCCTTCTTACAGTCTGAGGTCAGAAAACCTACCTTGGCATTATCTGCTTCTTTGTCTACTGTGGCACTTCAATCCGGTGTGTTGGTATGTACACAGGCTACACACAACTGTAAATAAATATGAGCATTAGTGCAATTTGTATACTTTCACTTAGTGTGGCTTCATGATTTGTTACTTAATACTGCTTCTTCTAGGGATTTTCCTAGAAGATTGGCTGTATCATACTCCAAACTGGATTCTGCTAAAGGTCTCACAGAGACAGGTCACACACAGGCTGCATCAACGCAGTGGCAGCTAAGTCCTTCCTGCGGTGCCTTCCCAACACCAGTTGTCAGTGAACCCAAGCCACCTGCAGCAGTGCCAGTTGTTCTCAATATTAACCTTTTCAATGCCAAGGTCTTTATTCATTCCTAATTCTGTCTCCTTTGAAAGTGCAGTAATAACTGCACACAGTTTACACAGAAAGTACACAGTAATAACTCCTGGTGTCTTGATGGTATCAAGCAGGTTTTTTATTCTGACAATGTATGAGGCTTCAGCTTTCCCAGCTTTGATAGCAGAATAGCAGAATTGCTTTTTTTTTTCCCTCCTTATCATTAGAGGTGCTTTCTGTCATCTCAGCATTTTTGTGTGGTTTATAATTTCCACCATATATAGGATTAAATCTGGAGATTATGCCCTGCTCTGTGTACTTGTTCATGGGCTCTCCATCAGCATTCACTGTTCAGCTCTGTCCAATTTAAGAACATTGGAACATGAAGAAAAATAATCTCTTGGGCACCCTTGAGATCTGAGTTGAAATTTTGCTGAAAAATTCTACAAACCGCTTTAATATTTTGCATAAAACTGTCACTGATAATTGGCTGTATCAATTAGTGACTGACTGTTGCAGCCCATCAAACATTTTTTATATATCCAGTATCATATGTCTTTGTCAAGGGAGATGCATGGAATTGGTGCCTTCCGTTGGATTTGTATGCTTTTGGCCCTGTCCCAGATTTCTTCATAGTAACTGCTGTGTAGGAGTAATTCAGGTAGTAAAGGTCACCCGAAAAATAGATACCTTCCAAAGTTGGATGGCAGGAGCCCCATAGCACTCCCATTCTCTGTCGCTAAAGGAACCAAGAACAGTTTCTTCATCATTTATGTTCTTCAGGAAGATGACCAACAACACACCAAAAAAATCTGACCTGGAGTGCTTGCATATAGTGTGACAGAACTGCAACAGAAAATATAAACGCAGTTATTGTTGAATAAGAGACTGTTTTCTAGTTTATGCAGACGTATTTTCTGTGAAATCATTAATCCAGCAGTCTATATTTAAACTGACAAGTAACAAAGATTGATAATCAGAGTATCTGCACCACTTAGGGAAAAAATGTTAAGGAATTTTAAGTCTTTCGTTTTGTCCCTGGAGAAGTGTGGTACCTGTGTGTTCTGACATCATTTGAGACAAAACCCAAAATTACTTCCTCTAAATCTGCCGGCTTTTTCAAACTGCCTGGGAGCACGACAGTGTATGACACACCGCCGTCTCTGCATTTGGAAAGATTTTGATGTCCTGTTGCTCCGAAACATGCCACCTGCTAACAATCCCAGTGCCAGTCTTGGTTCTTCTTAGGACCATTATGCCCATGTAGAGAAAACAGAATCAGAGAGGGAAGACAATCAAGTGTGGAGAGGGAAGACAATCAAGTGGCTTTGTGCAGATGTCCATCCCGGTGCGTGACATGTCCAGCCTCGGGTTTGCGAAGTCCTGTTTGTGCTTTCTCTGTTCGCTGTGTACTTTGAAGACATCTTGGTATTTCTTTGTGCATGCATGAGAAAGTAAGGCAGATCAATGAAAGGGAAGCAGGCCCATGAAATACAGCTGCTGAAAATCATGGTTTTGTTGTGGAAAGGAAGGGAGCAGAGGGAGAGTGGGAAGGAGTAGCTCAAGGAGTAGGGAGGAGGAGAGAAGTTGTCTTGCATACTGATCAAAGAATCATGGTCTAAGTGTTTTTGAAGTCCTTTACACATGGCGGTAACATTTATTTTCAAATGTAACGTAGTATGAGTGTGGCTTTGGATTCATATTTGAAACATGCTTTTTATTGGCATACTAGAGCCAGAAGGTCTGAAACAACTTAGAACCCCCTTTTGTCTTCGCTTTTTGTCTTTAATAAAATTTCTTTCATTGTAATGGATGGTGAAGTAAATGTGGATGTATGTATGATAAATTAAGGTAAACATACTGATTATAAGCTAGAGAATATTATTTTTAAAAACAGTGATTCTTTTTAAACTTGGTAACTGCTTATTAAATATAGGACAAATACTTTTTACTTAGAAAAATGAGGAAAAGGATTAATTAAAAATGTTTCATTCCTCATGTAACTAAATTTTTGATGGTGATATGGGAAAACTATAATAATATGATTTTCTTCCATCTAAAATTCTGTTCTGGTTCATATATAAACAACTCACTGTGATGATGAAGTTTCTTCATTTTTCTTTTTAAGATCTCTCATGCAGTATCACTTTCAAACCCTAAAAACTGATTGCATAAGTTAGAAGCAAATTTTGTTTGGTTAATTCATGAACAGGTTTTATCCACTTACCTGATTTAAACTACAAACCTTAACCAACCAGTAAATTGTTATTTAATGATAGGAAAAAAGAGCGGGGTTATAATTATAGAGTAATTACTTTAGCCTTACTGATGAGTCTTCTAAACAGAGGTGGTTGCCAGATAGGACAAAAATCATTCTGCAGTGTGTAAAGCTTAAATTTTTCACTGTTTACTAACTAGTAGACCACACTCTTGAGAGGCAGAATTGTGGTTTCTTAAAATATCCACTGGGAATTCTCTGAAATAACCTTTTCATCTGTTGCTGTAATTTTTTTGTTGTTGTTGTTCCCCTTTTTGCCCTCACTTATGAAAAAAATCATTAGACTTAACCAATTCTATCTTAATTTTGGTAATCAAAATGTGACCGTGATGTTATAGTACTAGTAGTTAGAAGTACAAAAATATGGAAGAAGCAGCAGCTGTAGAAACCCACAAAATGCCCTTGTATTTTCAGTTTGGAGGAAGTAGCGGTATGAAAATACCATTTGCAAATAGCCAGTATGGCATACGGGCATGTACCCACCTGTTTTAGCCACTTCAGTTCACAAATGCTTTCCATACCTAGAGAAGACAATAATATTTATCAATTAAAAAATAAGAGAGAAAATAGTTTATAAACACAGCAACCTCTCTGTCTTTTAAAAATTAATGTGACAAATATTTTTTCCTATTAACTAGTTACCATTGGAGAAGCCTTTAAGCAGCCCTAGATGAGCTGCTCAAACATAGAATTAAACCATACATTTTCCCACACACTTCTGTGTGCATGACGGTCTGTTTTCTGCGGTTTTAGGACAAGCAAAAAGGTTGAAAATGTAAGGCAGAAAAACATAAAATATTCCTTAACCTCAACTTAAGGTAGTAATAAAGTCTAAAGACCAAGCAAAGTTATGACAAATGCATGAAAGTACACTTTGGCTTTTTTTAAGATGTCTTATTAAACATTTCTAGTTTCCTTAGACAAATACAGCAAAGCTGACTTTATTCTGTTGAGGAAGGAGTTCTTTCCTCCCTAGTCAACAATATTTGTCAGTTTTTCCTGAACGCCTGATGAATGGTTTTCTTAATTTTTTTCCTGACTGTTTGCACACACAGTGTAATAGTAGGTGCAGGACATGTTAGTGTAACACAGCAACTCAGCCCCATTTGGAAATACGATCCATTAAGCGAATTAGAGGATTGCAAAGAGGTTCGTCAGCTGAGCTTGTCTGCATTTAATTTTCTGTGTTGGTATCCTATATTTAATTTGGAGATACGTTTTTCCATATCCCTTCTGCAGAGGTAAACTGCAGACTTTCAGAGGCTTTTGCGATTTTATTTGCAATACACACTTCAAGAGCTTCTAGAGCCTGAGCAAAAGCCTGCTAAAGAATCAAGACACTCGGCATCACCCTCAGTATATACGCTCTTAAAGCGTTAATATTCTTTGAAAAAAAGAAGGAGCGTTCTGTTGCATTTATTATTAAAGAGAAAAGGCTGTGTTTATTTTATATCACAGCAGTGAGGACAGAAGTGAATAAGTACTGGTACAGGGCTGAGTCAGTGAACTGGCACAGTGGGCCAGTGTGACTGGTGAAAATAGCCAGAATCTGGGGTATTGAGCAGGGAGAAGGGAAGGCTTCTCTGTAGGACTGGACTTCATTGAGGGACATTTTGTTTTAATTTTGTGTATTGCAAATAGTATGAGGTCTTTTTAAAATACATGAATGGAAAATAACGACATTAATAAGCAGACTTTGAAAGTTGCCTTGAAAGTTGATGTCTATCTAGAGTACAGATAACTGCCAATAAAGAGAACCTTAAAACCTGTGTATTCCTTACTATCAAGTCAGAGTAAAACTGAGCATCACTTACAGTAATCGTGCTGATACAGCTTAACTCCAGAAGTCCTGATTGTGAATCATTGCTCAGCGTCAGCATCTCAAAACGTCTTCAAATGAAATAAAACTGCAGATGTTGGATATCTAGAATCTGCATGCAGGATTTATGAGTAGATTTCAGAGGGAAGTTATAGGTCATTCTGTCAGTTCTGGTGTTATTTATATGTTGTTCTTGGTTTAGGACTCTTCCAGTGTATGCGTGGGAGAAAAAGTAAACTATGACCAAAGCCAGCTTCATTATATTGCAGGGAACGTTAAGAGTCACTTATATTTACTCCACTTCTCCAGCTTATGTCGATTGATACAGTATTTAATTCAGTTTGTTCATTTACAATTCATTGTCGAGTGTGTGCATGTTCTCGGTGGAAGAGATTAGTTGGTTAAAGAATACATTAGCCTATTAATAAGCTTATCGTTATGTAACACAAATGTATTTTAAATTTTTTCTGTGGGATTTTTTTTTTACTATGCTCTAGAGAAAAGTGTTTTCCATATTCTGTTGCCTTAAACCCAACCTACTGTGAAACACTTGTTTACATAATAAATTTCATACAACTGTATAATAACTATAATAACTGTAAGTTGGATGCTTAAAAAAGAAATAAGAGCACTGAAAATTTAATGGCAGGTTATATGGGATACTGTCAAATTATTTACACTTGGGGTTCGGCTTTCCTTAAATGCCACGTGCATTTTTTTACTTAGAGATGGTCAGCTTTTCTTTTTTCAAGTAGACACTTTCACACCACAGGATGATGAAAGGCGAAGAGTCATATTTCTTCCTTAAGGAACTACTCACTGGCCAGACTCTGCATACGTGGGCTCCTCTGTGCTAATATATGTACACAGCCTTGTTTATGTTAGGATCTACAAGAAGCCAGCGTTTGGGTGGCGGTGTTTTTCTAAATTAATGCTGCACCAACAGATTTGAAAAAAGAAATATGGTGGAATGTAGAAGTTAAGAAATAAGAAAATAAAATATGGTTTATACTGTGTTGGAAAAATGTAAAGGCTAAGCCTCTCTGCTTGAAAGAGAAATTTTACACCTCAGACTAAACCAAAATAGAGTCGTGGTATTTGTCAGTTTGGTTGTAATCCCAATTTTAAGGTAAGTCAGACTGGGAGACTAAGCAGTTTAAGGGTGTCTCTTTACTTCTTGTAATTAAGTTAAAGCTAATTTTGTTCATTTTAATACAAGACAACAATGATGCTGCCAGAATTTTTAAAAAGTTTATTTGACTTTAGAGAAACTGTTTCAGTTGTATCTATTGTAAAAGTATTCTTTCTGATTTAATTAGAAATGTTTGTTATAATGGTGGGTTTTTACACAAAGTTTAATTTGAGCCTAAATTAAGCAGTGGAAAAGAAAATATGTACAAAATGTATCAGTAGACTTCCTGTTTAATGGACACACCAAATAATTGTCTTCCAGAATAAAATTTGTGAAAGTTCATTTGTTCTAGAATTGGCTCAAAAATCAGTTTTTTCCTCATTTTATACTACTCCCCTGACAATTCCTCTATTTGTAATCAAAAAAGAGAGCTGATCTTAAGCAGTTATGCTTAACTGCTAATGCAGGAAAAGGTGAATCTTGAAATCAGTCATATGGGTTTTATGAGAATAGTTTCCATCTTTAGTTTCCTTTCACGAACATTGTGGGGGAGGTTGAGGGTGTATTTTTGTTTTTCAGATACTTTGTCACAGCAAAGGAATTGGTCTGAATATCCAAATAACATTTAAGTACATTTTTCTGACCAAAGCCTGCTGATGCATTTCTTGACTCCCTGTCTTACGCCTTCTTGCCATTTTTTGTCGCTGTAAAAGAAGGCTTCCATACCTTTTTTCTGGTTCAGAAGAATGTGTTTGGTGTTGGGAAGATCTGCATTCTGGATGTTAGCATCCTGAAAGTCCAATGGTGCAGATTTTGGATAATTATTGTTTATTAAGTTTCTTTCCAACCACATTGTGAGGAAGTTTAATGATCAGCATGGTTGTAATTTCTTGGCCTCCCCTTACTGGCACAACTATGTCAGACCTGTAGTTGCCCACACTACTATAGCAATTATTAAAAAATAGTTTGTTAAAGAGCAGTAGAGTGTTAAAGAGCACTATTGCCACTAGGGTTTATTCTATTTAGGGAATGTAGAAGTAAGCTCTGCTGGTAAAGGAGCTTCTTTATCCAGAACGACTTTTATCTTCATTGAGTTTGTTGGCCTATTACCTTACATTGTCAGAGTCTTAGAAACTTTTTTTTCAGCAAGTTTGCCATACACTAGATTGTCTCCATGAACATACTGGAGTCTGCTTTGAAAAGCTTTTCTCTAAAGAGACAGATGCCAGTGAACAAACATTTTGCTCGATTCTACAGAACTGGCAAGCCCCAATATGAAGTAATCACAGTAAACTATAGTTCATTACATCAGCATTGTTACTATTGTTTAAAAAGAAGAAAGAGGTCAAATGTAGTCACTAGTTTTCCCCAGTTTCATTTTCTATTAAGAACTACACGGAAGTCTTTCTAGTTTGGTTTTTTTTTGCTTTGACTTGTGTTATGCACTGGTTACTCACCTCTTTCCTCCATAGTTTGTAGGCAGCTGATGTTTGTAGGGTCTAACATCAAGGCGAGAGGTTCTTCAGAGGAGGTTGTGGTGCAGAGGGAGTGCAGAGTGCACATCGCTTCCCATTGGTGCCAACCAACACAGGCAAAAGTTTAGGTTTTTGACCTGATAGTAATTCAAACATAATAATCAACAAATTACGTTACATAAAACTGGCAAAGGTGAGACCTCTATTAAAGCTCATTCATAGAAATTGGTTAACTTATTTATAAATATAGGATTCTGTACCTCTGGCAGGGAGCTCACCATATATACAATATGTCGAAAGCATGATTATATGATGATTAAAGCTGATTTTAGGAATGCTCTTACATAAGTTGTAAACAAGTTATACCTATTTAGAGGATGAAAAGAAGAAGAAAGAGAAGGTTGTAGGTGGGTGAAGATAATAAATACAGGGTTTACAAATAAGGGAAAAATAATAAAGCAGTAAGTATTTTTAGGCAGAAATGCAGAGTCTTAAAGCACTGGACCATTACATAACCTTGCTAGTAGTCTCTTATGTCTGTTTAATGAAGGCGTAATGTTAAATGTATGACATTGCACAATGTCGGGGGGGGGGGTTAACCTATGTCCTGATGGAAATGAGCAGGATGGATATGGGGCGGGGGGAAAACACCACCACAGAAGATTCTGAAAACAACCAAAGAGAAAGTTTGCTAGGGAAATCTTCTATTTCCATACCATATGAAGAGCACAGTGCAGGTGAATGTTCAGAAATGTGAATAAATACACAGCTACATTCCGAGCAATTAGCAAGCCTGGCTAAAAGGCAGTTACAGTAAGCTAGATTAGTATCGTTATTGTGACATTATCATGACTCTAAAGGAGAAGACCACAAAAACTGAAATGTAGAAAGAAATGCCTTTGACAACAAAGAATTTTCAGCAAAAAATAATCTTCTATAGGCATTCTGTGAATTTCTTTAGGAAGGAAGTGATTGAAGGACAGTTCCAAAATATTTAGTCTTCTGAACCCTTCAGCCTGTGTGATGAGCTTCAAAAGCAAGACTGGTTTCTTCATCTCATCTAGCCTTGTTGTTCGAGAAGATGAGTATCTTCTGCGCAAGTAGGTTAGGAGCACAATACAGGAGGAAAAATAGAAAAGGCTTTTCAAGTGAAAAGTCCCGATTTCATTCTGCCTCTAATAAGATGATTGTCTTTTTCTGTGGATCTCAGAGCACTGGGTAGGGTTTCTCTTTTCAACAGGTGTGTTACTGTCCTCTTTGCCTGAAAACAGTGGATAAGCCCACCATAAAAAAGATGGGCAAGAACAGTGCTCTGTAGGCACAACATTCCCTGTACCTCGATAGAAGTCCCTGAAAACTTGTGAAAGAGATCATGACTTCTTCAGAGGACTTGCTTTCTCCAACCCTTGGCAAGTTAAGAATTGCTGATCTTTTATCAGTTTTATCTCTTAAAATGGAGACAGAGGCATATCTTGCTATCCCACTGTTTTGGAGAGATTTCAACATAAAAGCTGCTTATTCTCTGGAGCTTTTTCACCTTACACATGTGCAACAGTTGTTGCAACACTGGCTGGAAGTCTTCTGAGCAGAATCCAGCATGTTTGGATTTTATTTGCATTGTCCTTTTTCCTCTGTTCCAGTGCACAGACCTATGACTGACTTCTGGTCTTGATGTAAATTACAACTGTATCTCTTTTTGTTGGCTGATGTATTTCCCTTTCTTCTCTCCACTTACTAATAGTATCTGCAGTTCTGTTTCTTTGCTTTACCCTGTTTTGTTTGTTCATTGTTTTATTCTTGACAGATTGACCATTTGCTATGATATGGGCCTCTGGGCTTTTGAGATAGGTAATGTGTCGGCTTGGTCAGTCACAGTGAAGTTCACCTATCTACTTGGATATGTAAAGTTGGCTTATTCTATCTCCTATTCCCAAGCCTCCCTTGACTTTTTTAAAATAATTCCATACTTCTCCATTTTATTTAATCTGCATAGGCAGAATGCAGGGCTGTTCATTCAGAAATTATCATATATCTGTAAAGACTAGAGAGCACTGTAGCATTTTTCAATGAACTAAAGGCTTTGCATTTATACATTGAAGAAGTTCTTATATGTGCATTTTGTTACTGCATCCTATTAGGGAACAGACCATTATCAGACCCATCTGACCCAACTTTGAAATTACCTTAATATTTGTATTGTGTAATGCAATTACATTTTTCTATTGTTCATAACACAGTTGGGAGCTCTTTTCATTTGTCTATAAAAAATATCTTGATAGGAGTCTGCTTTCCGCATAATTCTTATTGTGGCAATTCCATTCTATCTGGGCATGTGGCTCCTTCTTCATACCTTGTGATGAAGGAAGAGAACATCGTATGTAGCAATTTGCTTGATAAGTGCTAGATCTAGGTGTGCATGACAGGGCACCGTTTTCAGAGTTTAGGGAAAAAAAAGGGGAGGAAAGAAGGAAAAAGTCTTCTTTTCATTTTAGACCAACTTCAGCAGTACAACCAGTACTCCATGCATTTTGAAATGGTTCTGCTTTCTGCTAGGAGTCAGCCATAAATCCGATAGGGAAATAATGGCAGATGGAAAACCTTGTGAGTGTTGTGGGCATTTGCAAACCCTTACCGTATCCCTGTGAGGATTCAGTACAGTGCATTTGGCACTTTCAACATACACTGCAAATTGTTTTCACAAGGCGGTTCATAACGTAGTGGCAGAGGCGACCCCAAGGTCTTTACATACAGTACCACCTCACTTGTAAAGGTATGTGCTCATTTGATGTAATCAGACAAAGCATACCAACAGGAGAAAAAGGGAGAAATGGGCATTTCTTTCAGAACAGATGTTTTCATTTTTTCCTAAATCCGTTCTTGCTTCATGATTCTTAAGTGAAAATAATCCATCAGAAATTCCCACTAAAGTATGCGGGAGATTCCCAAATGTTGCACAGTGTGCATAAATATTCAAACTATTGACAAATCAAATATTAAGTTTTAGATGCGTTTCTGCTTTTATATAGTTTAAAACTAGGTAGGTAACATATCTCCTTCTCAGATGATGACAACCTTGCCTAAATAAAGTAACAAGTAGAACCTGGTTTCAGGAAACAAGCTTCCTAGAACCATAATCATTTTAAATATTTATTTAAGTGTGAAATACTTGTTGTCTGTTAGAAAGTACCTTTTCGATTGAAAGGAGCATTTCTTCTCCAAATATATGGCCTCAGCTGAAATTCCTAAAATCCTAAAGTGCCCAGCTGGATGAAGCACTTGAGCTCATTTCTGAGGAATGTGAGGACTCCCTATTTATTTCTCTGCTGCTAAGAGGTGAAATAATCAAATCCTAATTGTTTCTCAAAATGAAAGTAGAAGAGGACATTGAAATTAATCTTCTGTTGGTTATGTGCTGGAGGCCAATAAGGAGTGTGAAGGAAAGAAAATATACGGAATTGCATTAACCTTCAACACAATAACAGTAACAGCAACAAAAATGCTTCCCATCAACAGTGGAAGATTTTGAGCGACAGGGAATGTGACAGCAGACTGTGTGCGGCAGGACGGGGGCGGCTGGCCATGCAGAAGAGGTGCTTCCTTTCATTCACGGCTGTTTCGTTGTTTTCTTTGTTCCATGATGGGGCCCCGGGTTGGGTTTTGCATGCCTTCCCTGGAGCTGCTCACGTGTTTAAACTCAAGACCTTTCTCAAAGCATCTTTCCTCTGGGTTAAATGTAATACAGTTGCAGGTATCCATTCAGATCTGTGACTCACTCATCTGCATACCTTGTCTGGTGCTCTGAGCTGGAAGTGACTTACCAGTTGCAATTTTCTGCATTGAAAATTCCATATTTTTCCATATATACAATAGTGTCAGCAACAGTGCGTGTGTTCCACATGTGCAGGTAATACAGAATATTTCTCCCCAGAGTCATGACTTCCAGATCTGCTACCAGCTTGAGAAGGTAAGGGGGCTCTGAAAATAAGCTGCTTTCCTTCCTCCCCCCTGCCTAGCTGCTGCACTAAATGGGGCTCTGCCTCTTAGTCCCTCATCTTGTCTTGCAGTCTGCTATGTCACTTCCCCTATACCATTCCCTTCCTGAGGCACTGTTTAGTCTCCAACTCATAAATATTTCACGGATTATTTGGGGGGGGTGGTTTTCAGAGAAGTATGCTGAGATGTGGTATAGAGCCAAATCTGCAGCTTCATATTGTAGTCAGATAATGCTGGAGACATTCTGCAGACTTTAAAACAAAGTGTGATGGTCCAGTATTGTGCATATTCCTAGAATATCGCAAGCAGCAGTGTTTCTCCATTTTAAAAACAAAAATCCTTCCAGGTCACTGCATGACTCTCTGTTCTTGTGCAAGATTGAATTAGACATAAATTGGCTTTGGTTTCTTAGAATGACTGTGCTCATGTTGCATTGTATTCTGTTCACAAAGCTCAAGGCTGATTTTTGTTCTGGTGGTGTAAGTTGTCTGATTACGGTAAGATAAAACAGTATGGAAGCTGTTTTTTCACTAATCTTATTTGATTGTCTGTTTTACAGCAGGCTTGTTGGTAAGCCCATTTAGTGAAATTATACAGGTTTGGGGATCTTTTGACTATTCTATTTGTAATATTCTGTTCTATTTGAAGAATGGGACTAAACTGAAAGCATTCCTCCTCTGGTTCCCCCCCCCCCCCGTTCTCTCTCTTTCGGAAGTCATGGCATGTTGCTTTGTATTTTCCTTGTTGGTAGTTTGAGATACAGTTAGATGCCTTTCTAAGGATCAGTCTGAAACTGTGCGATACAATGCACAGTGATGTGAATGGCCTGTTGTCAGCACTGGTTAAAGAAGCTGTGACAAATCAGCAGTGGAGATGGAGGGGGGGAATCGGTTTACAGCTAGGAAAACTACAATGGCAGTTGTATTGGGAAACCAATGTTCTCTTGGTGTGTTTTTTTATTGCCCAAATGTCAGTGTTTCTCAATAGCTTGCTCATATGAATAGGAGTCAAGGGAATTCTCAATGTCCAAATCACAGAACATGTGCTATTGTTTGAATTCTCCTCAATTTGTGAGCTGCTCGCAGCAGGCTGTAATCATGTATCATGCTGATTTTTGGTATCTGTTATGCATTATTCCAGTTTCTTATGACTTTTGTCTTCCTTGTTTACACAAGGGAAGTGAAAGGGCAAACTAGATCAGGAAAAAGAGCTTTGAGATGTAGCTTTACTGGAGAATGCATTACCTTGTTTGGCCTTGGGGTACTTTATCCATGTCTTTCAGTTTACCTATGTGTGAAAAAAAAAGGGTAGTGCCTTCCTTAAGACCTTGTAGAAGCTGTTACTGTATTTGATATTAAAGGTTATTGTGGAGGAGTCACAAGCTTTGTCAGTACAATGCAGTCATAGGTACTGGTTTGTCTTTCTGATTGCTGTGAAATAATTGTTAGTGCTGCTCTTTGCCAAAGACATCATTATTCTGTCTAGAAAGTATCAGTACAGCTTCATTACTTCCTGGAAAGCGTTTGGTGCAGTACAGATACAGGTCTGGTCCTTCTCAATTCTCTCTCAGCACATCACATGAACTCTGCTCTGTTTTACTACAGCTTTAGGTGAGACCAAATTACAAGTTTGTAAGAACTGGGATATGAATCCTAATAATCAGATTTAGTGAAAGTAAAATGAGCGCGGCCAAAATCTTTTAGTTCCACTTTATAATTTAAATTTTTTTTATTTTGTTTCCTGTTGCAGATGTTTTCAAGTTTTTAGAAAAATATTTACATTAGAATGAAGGACACAAGTTAAGCAGTGTAACTAGCCTACCTAATCTGTGATGCACAGGTTCTTGCAAGATCCCCTAAACAGGAGGGGAAAAATTAGAAAATGATTGAGGAACATTCTTCCCTAACCAGCTCAACTCTTTGTCCACATTAGGAAAATACACCACATTGGAAAACGGTTAGCCAACAGTTTTGTCTTTAATGTGCATAAGGACCACTGTGTAAACTGTGACCAATTCAAACGTCATTAAGTACCATTTTCCCTATCTATACTAACAGTAAAACTGTGTTCAGTAGTCAATGTGTTTTTACTGTGTGCCAAGTGTAGACAAAATCGGAGTTGTTCATTGTGAAATACATACACCAAAGAGCTTTTAAACGTGGTAAGTCTATGACTAATCATAGAATCATTAAGGTTGGAAAAGACCTCTAAGATCATCAAGTCCAACCATCAACCCAACACCACCATGCCCCACTAAACCATGTCCCTAAG
>JAYKAV010000256.1:649440-823716 GCA_035582835.1 Phoebastria nigripes | reverse complement strand
GCCCCTTCTTCCACAAGTGGTAAACGCTCCTTTTTTTCCTGAGTCGCAGGAAGAGCTTATGTTAACGCTTATAGGACTGTCAGGGACAATGTAGATATTTATGTGATATTTTCCAGTAATGACTTTGAGGGTTGTTTGCTTTAGACTATGTAAACCAAACATAATACAGCCAGCCAAAGTTAGGAGTCTTTGCTCCTCTTAATAGAAGAAGCGTCTTTCGTGGAAGATGCTTGAGAGGAGCCAAGCTAGATGCTAAGAAAGCACCCAGGTGTGTTTAACTCGCTGAAGAATATTGTCTTCAAAAGGTTACCCAGTAGCTAGTTCAGGCTGCATTTCAGAAGCATCAGTGAAGGCAGCAGACCAGTGTAACCACCATATCTCTTAGAAGAGTTCATGGAGGGGCTGTTTACTGTGGATTTCCAGTGATCCAGCAGCCTAGGGAGACGGTGACCATTCAGGGCTCTGAATTGTTAGATGCGATAATCTGTCCCTAAAATAGATAACACTATATAATCCATGGTTATTGCATTTAGAATAGATACAGGAAGGCATCTCTTCTTTTAATAAATACAGTGCAGGTAGGCAGTGTTTGAATGGAGTGTCCTTCTGTAGGACTGACTGCTAAGATTATACATGCTATTTGGTTTCCTGATGATTAAATTACATTACAATTGCATCTGCCATCTGTCCATTTTAGGCATGCTAAGCAATAGACCTGGATGGACTGTGCCTTACAGAAAGGCTTGGCTTTTTCTCTAAGGTTTTATTGGAAGAGAAGAGTCACACCCTTAATCAATATGGCTGCATTGATACAAGGGCTCTTACTAAGAGGGTTTTCCAGAAAGGCTCATTCTAGTGCAGACAAGGCCTTGGAGAAATATATTCAGTAATCTCCCCCATCCACAAGCTGTGGTGGGGACTTCTTGTATTCTTAGCAGTGGAGCAGCCCCCTTGCAATCTTTCTTCATGCAGCCAGTGCAGCCACTCTCTCTGCGTCCGGCTGTTTGCCCCGTCTGCTGCAGACGGTGCAGCAACATCTCCTTGCAGTTAAAGGAGAAGAGAGGACTTTCAGAAAGAAAAGGGACTTTTCATAAGAATTGAAAAGCCTATCGTTAAAGCACAAATTATTTTCTTTGTTTTGTAGTTCAGAAATAGCCTTTCTTTAAGTTGGCTCAGTCTTCTTTACTTTTTTTTTTCATTAGGTCCATTGCTTGAACTGACCTTTTAAAAATCTCTTTTGAGTGGCTTTGATTTTTATAGGGGTATCCTTATGGTGTACGAACACAAACAGCGTAGGGGTTCACTGCCGTATAATATTTCATCATCTTAAAATAAGTATTTTCTTCCAGTTGCTTCGGTTAGTAGTTGAAAACTGCTAGAAAAAGGTCTACATATTTTATTTGTGGTGTGATAGAACTGGGAAGGAAAGCAATAAATAATGATAACAACTTTTAACGTAAACTTGTTTTCCACTGGTGAGGCTTATACTGTTTTCTTTGTCATGCAGTGAGTAGCCCCAGCATAAATCATGTCTGTATTTAAGGTTCGTGTTTGAGCAGTTCCCAGAGTTGTCACCAGATTTTCAACCGTCCTTGCTATTTTTACTGTGGATTTTCCAGCTGATATTAGGAGGCACTGCCCATGTAGTGGCTGATCTGTGCATGTGTGGCGGCTAGTCCTCCTAAACAGACATATTTCTGGAATTCAAGGGTAACTCTACTACAATAAATTCTGAGGGCTAAAAGGTATAGCACAAATGGTAATATATTTGGATTACACAGTAGCTCTTTACGGTAAATACTGATTGCACGTTGGCTAGTGCAACTCTGTGCAACATCAGTGTAATTCACAGGTATGCCATGTCTTGTTTTTAATCTTACAGCATGGTACACTACACCATGCATGCTGCATTGACTTGCCTTTGTTTTACTGCCTACAACATGTGAACTTAGGAGGGAACTTCAGATGTCCCTGCACCTCGCGCAGAAATGGAAGTCCTCAGGCCTGCCTGGCGCATCTGCTGTTGCAGCCAGTCTCTTGATCACATTTCGAGGTGATAGTCGTAGCTGCCACCAGACCTTTTAGTTCTGAGGAGGGGTCCCTGGTCCGCTGGCAGAACTGGACCCTGCCACTCAATCCCAAAGTTACAGTAAAAAATAACATTCTCTCAGTTGAGGAAACTTCAAATAACTTCAGAAATTCCTTCCTCACCCATCCTGGTGCAGGTGATTAGATGACCCATGGCAAGCCTTTAAAATTGCATGCATAGATAGATTTGGTCTCTGTTTCTCCCCATACTTGAGCCTGAGATAAACCAAGGCATAGAATTGTGGTCGATAAAGCCTTTCTCTGGCCCCGAAGGAGGGAGCTGGTTGAATATGTCTCTGTATCCCTTTGCTTCGTCAACCCAAACTCTGCAGCAGATGACCAGATGGCCACAGGGTGTGTTTTGTAGCTACAAGATAAATCTCATGGCAAGCAATTTCCTTCCATCAGTTAGGGACACGTGCATAAAAATTTAGATTTTTTTTCAAAAAAAAAAAAAATTTCCCTGAAAACTTGTCTTCATGAGAAACACTGCTTCATGTGGCAGCTGGGAGAATGCTTCCCTTCTTTTAGTGTAGGGCAGCCAAAAATTGTTTGTGGTTCTAAAAAAGTTGTAATATTTGAGAAAGTACAAATCCAATCATATTGAATATAAAAGATCAGGATTGTCTTTTTCTTCTGGACTTTGCAAGAAATGTGTAACTTTTGGACGGTGCCTCTTGTCTGACCTGAGATGGTGATGGGTGAGAAGTAATGGCCGCCCCTCTAAGGAGTTATGAAAAATACTGGCATGTGCTGTTAAACCACTTAGAAATATAATAAGACAAGACAATGAATAGGATTAGAGAAATGTGGAAGTTTGTAGAACTGGTGGCAGTGGTTGACCGCTTATATCCACCAGCGGATCTTGTTCACAGGGGAAGTTGGAGGAAAGCTAGCTATTACTACGACTTTGTTTGCTCTAAAGGAAGAGGGCCCAGCAGAAGGGAGCTTCAGATAGCAGTAGTGGGCATTTTGATGTATATTTTTAGCTAAGATAACATTTCTAGAAGTGTAGCTTATGTTTAAACTCTCATTTGGGGTTTGTTTCATTTTGTTTGGGGGTTTTTTATCAGCACTTCCCATGCATTCTTTCTTTCCTTTCCCTGGCTTTTCTAGCTGCTGTTCTGGAGCAGCATGCTTTTGGTTTAAGGTATTTGTAAACTTTTTTAAAAGTAGGTTTTTAATTGACTAGAAACATACTATGTTTGATAATTGCTTATCAGTGTGAAGCTGGGTCAGTTTGCTTTCATGCTTTTATTTTCATGGCCTTTATTTTCACGGCCACACACTCTTATTTTCATTCAGCAATAAGACAACAGATGCAATTAACATTGTTTTAAGTGGTTCTCACCTGGTCAGGAAGTATACATTAGAGGTTGTGTCTGAGATTTTTTTCTGGGATCTTTCATGACATTGTTCATGTATTTTGTGCAGTGGGACATCCGGATAATGCGTCTGGCAACTTCCATCCTAATTATTGTCTGGAATTAACTTTGCAAAGCTGAGAAGTATCATTTAGTTAGTAGTACGCTTTTAAAGGTGCATGTTAAAGATGTGATCTATGCTGTGTAGCTGTGGGTAGGTAGGAAAATGGTTTTGAAATGCTTCCTGTATTGCCAACCATTTTACTCTGCCGAAGCAGGGGAGGAAAAAGGAAATAAAAAATGTAATCTGGCCATATTTAAAATGTTGACATGTTTATCCTGCACATGTGTTAAAAACTGAGGTGTCCTGAAAGAACCAAGAATGCCTTTAGAGGCTGGTATTTACGGCCATTTTCTTTCCTTTTATCACAGTCACAGCATACTAGCTGGGAATCTAAATAAGTAGTCAGCTGAATATACACATGGCTAGGTTATCTTATTTCTAGCTGCCTGCTTTGTTTATCAAGCACTTATGTAACATTCCAAATTATATTAAGGCAGGGCCAAGCTTTGTATTCACATGCTGTTATCCTAGCACTGATACGAGAGATGAACAGAGCAGGGTGTGAGATGTTTAAAGGGAAGGCTGCCTCTGCGCTCTCTCCTCTCTACACTCCATCTCTCTTTTGCTTTCTAGCAATTACAGTGCAAGGCTGCAGGACTTTATGCTTCACGCTTGTATCAGCAGCATGGAGGCGCAGAGCTAAGGCTGCGAAGGCAACAAGTGCCAGACTGTAAACATTGATTTGAATGCTATCAAACTGATTTGGGGTTGGAGATAGACCAGGGCTTTTCAATACATGTTTATAATTAAGAATGTAAACAGAATTTCATGTTTATATGCCCCAGATACAAAAAGAGGCTTTTAAAGCTCTGGTTTGAATTCCTTGAAAATAAAAGAATTGAACAGTTAGGGTAGAAAGAAAATGACACTCCTGCAAGCATTAAATCATACTGTTTCCTCGCTCCCTTCCTCTCCCTCTCCATCACACACAGTTGCATACAAAAACTCTGCTGCAGAGCTGCTATTTTTCATTCTTCTCTTAGACTATACCCTTTTTCTGAACGCGTATGCATGCGACAGGGTTTTGTTTGTCCTTTTTTTTTCCCCATGGCGGGATGTAAAAAAAGGGCTTGCCTAAAAGACGTATTGAAGTTAATAATTGTCTGTTCAAAGACCTTTTAATGCTAACACAACACAGTATTTTTTGCGTAAATAGGTTGATATAGACTTACTGTGACCATTACTTACTCACGTAACTCATAAGCAGCTAACTGTAGCCAGCCTAAACTGGTTTCGGGATTTTGTTGGAGTTTTTTGGTCAATAAATCATAACTTCTCTTGAGACTTATGAAAATTCCTTTTTAGCCGTGGTAGTTGCTAAGTAATGTCCCTACTTGGATAACAGTTTAGATACCAATCCTTAAATTGATAGCTTGCAAACAGACTGCTAAATTTATGCAGGGAGCCTTTCTGGACAAAGCAGCCAGTTTATTTGCTGTTTTTTACAAGAGTAAAGCCTTGAAATCTCTCTCTGCTTAAGCAGCTGATTGCCATCTGAAGTTTCCTTAACTTAGAAGTTCGTATCTGAAATAAAATCTGAATCCCAATTTCCTTATCATTACTCACCCTAAAAACTTTTAAAGAAAAACAGGCCTTCATTTTCAGTTTTGGAAATTTTATTCATTACTTCAGTGTTCCTGTCATTGCAGATTTAAGCCATTAAAAAAATAGTGCATTAATACAGATACCAGACTTATGCCATCCCTGTTTCCGATTCAGTTTTCACTTAAAACTAGCTCCAGCACAGCCAGTGACATTCCGAGACGTGGTGCTATGAATGAATATCTGAAAAATTCCACTTTAGAAAATTAAAACCCCTTCTTTTGTAGAAAGAAAAATAACCACTTACTTGAACTTACTTTGGCATTTGAATTTTAACATAAACTTTTATTTTTTCAGAGGAAGATATATGTCGGATTTGTGTTGAGGTATGCATGCAAAATATTGTTTCAGACAGAGGCAGGTTTTGTGGCAAAGTTTGTAAAATCAGCATTTCTTGAAGGACGTACTTATATGATGACTTTTATGGCACAATGAAGTTTGTACAGAACATCTGAAAGCTGCTATAGCAAACAGGAGGTTTGTAATTTTACTGTAATTTGTAAAATAATTAAGAAAATCCTTACTGCACTTTCCTTAAAGAAGTGTGGGCGCTAGTAGCCCTTTATAAATTTCTGTTCTAAATTCTAGGCATTTTTACATAGCGTAGTCCAACTGTTCTACATTTTCAGTTAAGTTACTATTAAACCACCTTAAAAATAAATGAAACTTTTTAAGCATTATCTTCTTCTCCCTAACCACCATTAACTGCAGGCTTAAATTTTAAATTTTCAGTGATGCATTTCAAAAGGCTAAGTGAGATTAACAGCACAAGCTGCAAAATCGTACGTCGCTCACCCACTAACAGGGGCCTTCTTTTCTATGAGTTTCCATAAATTAGATGTGGAGCCAAAGCAAGCGGAAGCTATTTTTAGTGCAGCAGCAGCAGCAGCAGCAGCAGCAGCAGCAGCAGCAGCAGCACTGCAGAACAGAAGCTGGCAGAGCATCACGTGTGTCAGGCTGAATCAAAGGGAGTATCCCAGCAATGTGCTGTAAACAAAACAAGGGCGCTGTCAAAAAACAAGCTTCAGGTACCTAAAAAACCCAAATCAAAGCCTCACGCGAGAAGCAAATGCACCGACTTACCAACTGTGTTTCTTAGGAGATTTTCCTGTTTTGCAAACATGGGAGCGTAATAATAATTCCGTGTTTCCTGGTGTCCCATTGTCTTGCTTGATGCAGTCCTTACCGTTAGGCATTTTATTTAGAAATCTTTATTTTTTTGTCTATATTTCTTATCAAGTGTAATTGTTGTCTCAAGATACATAAGCATAGGAAAAGGAGATGCAGCTGTCTGCAGAGCCACTGCGTAAGGGATGTCCTTGCTGTGAAAGCACTGCTTTACAGCCTGTGAGGTGTTGCTTTTCAGCAAGGAGAAGAGCAATATGAGCTAATACTTTATTCTTACACATGAATTGGATTGACATGTTCAACTCTGAGATCTTCCATTCATAATTAGTATTTTTATTATTTTGTGGATTTTTTGCATGAAATGTGTCTGTCCTCAGAATTAACCTGAGTAAATACTCACTGAACCTTTCAAAGATTAACTTTTATTTATGTTTGCTTTGGGTTCTATGTGTCTGCATGCTTTTGAAGGCACAAATATATTGTAACTCAGTAATTTCAAGACTGTCTATTACTTAAAATCACTTGCCAAGTCCATGGCATGAAAGCTTATAGTCAGTCAATAGCATCAGTTTATTGTTACTCAAGCAGTTGAGATGCAACCTTTATGAAGGTTAAAAAAGATGTGGAAAATTTTCATTTCAATTGGTAGTTTAAAAAAATTTTAAAAAGCTGCTTCCCTTCTTCCTGAAAACCACCTGTTCAGGTGATGCATCCTCTGTTGGTCCTGCAGGTGCATGTATTTTAATGAACTATAGGGTTTGAATTTGTTGGGGTTTCTCTTTCGGGAGCCTGGGGAATGGGAGAGTGTTTGCTGCTCTTACAGTAAATGCAAATAGCTGTGAAAAAGTGACTTGGGGAAAAAGGATGTCAGCCTGAGAAAGCTGAATAATATGATTTCCCTACAATAGCAGCCTATGCAAAAAAGGGTTAGATGAGATTAATACACAATAGGCACATAAAGACAAATGCAAACATCAATGCCAATTCTGTCAGCACTGGCACAAATGGACTCTTGAGTGCAGTGAGTCCCTCTTGTTACCTCTCTGCCGCTCCTGACTGGGTTTTTCCCCTGGGCTGGGGGAAAAGTTGCTCAAGCCAGCACCTGGGTTTGGAAAGAACAATATGGGTGAGCTCTTAGGCCTGTCAAACATGGCACAAGTCCTGCATAGGTGTGAGGAAGGACTCTGTGAATCTTCCTGAAATTGTAGGTTTAATAGACTTCAATGTCAAAGAGGAGCTGTTAACCTGGTCTGACTCACTGGCTATACATTTTTGTTCAGGCAGTATATTTTAGGCAAGTTGCAGCCAGGAAAAAAAAACATAGAATATAATGTTGGGAGTAGGAAAAGCTAAGAAAAAAGAGTAGAAGCAGTAAATTGTTAAAGATTGTTACATGCACATCTTAACTCATTCAGTAATGCTAAAGATGTGGACTCTGAGCCAAGTGCTTGTAAACTATTCAGACATTAGCCTCTCTTTTTTTTAAAGAAAGTATTTTGATTTTTTGTGCCAGAATCCCTTTCTAACTGTGTTCAACATTCTCTTATGAAAAGATAGCAAAAATATTTTATATGATTTATAGAAATTATCATTTTATATAGAAAGAAAAAAACAGCTCTTCTGTTGGTAATAAATAAATGTTTTCAACTGCCTGTAGCCAAATCAAGGGAATGTCCAGCTGAACTCAGAATCCGCAGTCACTGCTTGAGTTGAGAATCCGAGTGTCCTGTGCTGCCTTACCGTAAGATACGACAAGAAGACATATGGCCATGAATATCTCTGAATAAACACCTGAACGTCAGCTACTTGCTCCTTGTCACACCATTCCCTTGCACAGATACACCGCCTCCTTATTCCAATACCCATCATCTTTCCCATCTCAAATACCATGGGGAGAAAAATGCCTTTAAAATGCAAACTGCAACACATTCTCATGTCTGGTTTTGCTAGAATGGCTCCTACCAGCAGCTGTTGTAACTTCAGAAAACAAATAAGCTGAAAACATTTTGATTTGAAATAACTACAAATCACAGGAAAGGAGTTTGTCTTCAGCTAGAAATTTTATGGTGTTTTTAGGCCACAGAAAAACAGAATTTGGAGAGCAAGAGCGAATTGTGATTTTGCTGATGCTAGCAAACAATGGTCTGTTTTCTGTAACAAATAACTTGCTGTTTATTCTCAGCAAATCTGCCACACTTAAACAGAAGTTAGTAATCGCTTACGTGTTTGTGGCCAAACTAAGTAGCCTTTGCAGTGCCGACGCTGCTTATGAAGGGCTGGGGAGTTGCGTGTTACAGCCACCACGTTTCCTGTCCCGGCCCTGGGAGGAAACCAAAGCAGGCAGCAAGGGTGGGGAATCTCCTGCTCACTGGATGCCGTGTCGGCCTTTCAAACACACACCTCAGTGTTATCAGTAATATGCAAAATAAATAAAACGGTGTGCCTGCGAGGCATCATGAAGCCAAGCTGTACGTCACATCCAGCTCACAAATTATAGCTTCTACAGCTCAGCTCACCACTAAGGCATCTATAAAACAGTTTTTACTGAATGAAGCATAGACCAGAGATGGCACACTTAGGAAATAATTGCATTGAGCTCTTAGCAATGAAAAAAAATCACAAGTTAAAAAGAATAATAGTTGCTGTGAATCTGCTGTCTACAGGGAAACTTGGAACAGATGCTTCTTTACTGGGATATTAGGAAATCTAATCTTTCAGCAGGTCAGTTACAACATGTATGTAAATAAAAAAATCTATAAAAATCTATCGTATTAACATATGGCAATGTAATTGAAAAGGAAGATTTCTTGAAAATTATGCTGGGTTAACATATGACTGCTTAAATTAACTTTGGCTTATAGGACTTTTAATTATGTAGTAAATTAAATACAAGTAGATCAAAGCTTACGTTATTATATATAGTTGCAAAACCTTTTCAAGGACGTAATATTTATAATCAGCTCGTAATAGCTGTAATTTTCTTGTTCCACAATCTCTTGTAAAGAAGCTGCTACATGAGTCTTAACTTTTCGCTGATGTATGTATTTCAGAAGTTTTTTTCTGGATTTTTTCTTTTTGCTAGCTCCTTTTCAGGCTCTTTGAATCTTTTGACACCGACTACAGGTGCGATTGCAGCCCATCTGGACACACCCAGCCTGCCATTAACCTAACCAGTCTGGGCACTTGTGCAGAAAGAAAAGGCTTAAATTCAGCCAGGTTTCTAAAATACTGGGCTCAGGTGCTGAAGCCCTGACATAGCAGATATACTGCTATCCATAATTGAGCTGGCTAATTTAAATTTCAGTAGATGTCTGCAGTAATTCTCTGTATGCCTGTGGACCACCATGAAGATAATGTCTCAGTTATAATTTTCTCTTATCCATAGTTATGTACCTATCCTGTGGGTGTCTTTTTTTTTCTGTAATGTGAGTTTCCTAAATTCTAGTTCAGCATTTCGTCTTCCTTATCCGAACCATCCTTTCTTTGATATTTATCTCTTTCTCTTTCTTCATTTTTAGCTGCCTGATACGTCTTGCAGCATTATCCTCAACTCTTATCATTTGAAATAATTATACTGGATTTTAATAATATCTTCTGTTTCTTAGCGCATTGGGAAAGCTCCTCTTAGATATTCTGCAAATGTGATGTATTTAGCAACTTCCACACACCTTGCTGAACTTTAAAGGTAAATTGCAAAGTGTGCTTGATTTCATTCTAGGGAAGAAGGTGAGGTTGCTGCATTGATTTCACTGGAAGTAGAATCAGCTCATAGCTGCCTATTTACTTAATTCCTCCAGCATCTGAAACATGGGTAGACACCTGTTCCAGAAGCTAGATGCAGAGCAAAAAGAAGTCTTCCCCTATGGGATTAAATATCAAATGAACTTTGTTGCAAATACCCAACAGGAAGCAGAAAGATGCTTATTTTGTGTACTATATATCAAGTAAAGCATACGGATGTTTTTCTGCTAGTATGGATTGCCTTTTGTTTATTTGTTCTCCTTTGCATTTTCTCAGAAATATGTAGTCTGTTATTTCAGTAGCTTTAAGTAATATCAGCTGGTTTACTTTTAATAGATACTGTTACATTCATCATTATATACCACATATTGGAAGAATTGCATACTGTGCATACAGTGTCATAACCAACATGCGGAAGTGGAGCCAAGGAGGTGATATTATCTGGGTTGTCATCAGCATCAATACAAACTATAGCTCATCTGTACCCTCAATTTCTAAGCAAAGCCTTTGCTGTCAGCAAAATGTCATGCAAAGGGTCCCCTCCCACAGCATTGTCATACTTGTGTCATACAGCAAAACTGCTCTTGCTGACACAAGGGCTTCCTCCTTGGAGTTAGGTCTGCGTCCTGATTTTAACCCTTCAATGACAGAATAATTAGAATTTGTGTCAGGCAGCTGCATATCTCTGATGGATATAACAACTTAATGAAATATATAAATATATATATTGTGGTATCTACAATGGTGTTTAGATTGTCTGAGTGGCGCCTTGGCACTGATAAGCAGCGCTGTATGTTAATGCTTGGCATTGCCAATTCATCTCCTTCTTCCCAGAAGTGCTTTTTATGCTCACCTTCTACTTGATAAAATGAAATTCAGCCCTTCTTGCACAAATTCAGTAAATGGGATTTTATGTCAAAAAGCAAGACAGGAGGGGGCAAAAAAACAGCATTTTACCTCAGTGTCCATCTTGCAGGTAGCGCTGCCCTTGGCTACTAATTGGCAGGAGGGTTTTTTGGATCCTTGAGTCCAACTCAATATCCTGCTCAGCAGTCTCAGCTTAAGGTTTCTGAAGAGGATCTTGCCCCAGCGTTTCTAATAAATTGCATCCTGAAATATGCGCCTCTCTCAGTCGGTGTTCCAAGATGACAAAAAGTTGTTGAGGTACAAAATTAAAACTATAAGCAAGCAGAGGAATCCTGGCAATTAATAGAGAAATATCAGAATTGGTTAAAAAGTGCTACTATATCATTGTAATCTAGAGAGAATGATATGGTTAAGCAACTTTCTTAACTGCTGGAATAGTCTTTTCTTTTGATAATCAATGTGGGTTGCAAGGGGGAAATAATGTAGTTGGGTTCTAAGAAGTTATATAGCAACGTCAGGAAAATAGTACTTGGGCTAGCGGTGAGGGCTGGGGGCCTTTTTTGAGGGGATTGTGAGAGAAGGCATGAACTTAGAACAATAGCATTTTAGAATAAGACTGTGTAATGTAACTTTGAACTATTTATAACATGCACAGAGATAGTGCAGGTACTTGTGTTTAGTGTAATTATGCTTATGCAATCAGCTTTTTTAGGAAGATATCCATTTGACTAGTTTATTTTTGGAAATGTACTCCAGGGTGCTAAAATGTGTATCTATATATCTGTCTTTATATAATTTTCGGCTTTGGTTCTAAATCTGTTTTTTGTATCTGTCATGAGATATCCTTCTACCTATAAACGCTATGAGGCTGATTAACGACTGATGGCAGACAAATCTACAAATATCAAGCTTTTGGCATCATAAATGAAAATGCCTTGCTTTATAAGGGGGGGGAGGGGGAGAGATTAATTTCCTGTTTAATTTCTACAAGAAAAAACCCACAGCCTAACCAGATGGAATTTCTTTGTACTATAAATAAGCAAACCTTTCCTTCTTTCATGGCTTCAATTTTGATATATTTCTATCATCTAAATTGCTCCTTCCACAATTTTCCTCATACTGCTGGGGGAAAGTTAGAACAAAATACATTTTGCCATCTTAAAGATGGTTTGGTGCTAATCTAGGTAAATGGTTTTATTGACAATTATAGAGAAAGAGTAGAGTAATTAATTTATGCACTGCCTAAAAATGGTTGGTTGTGGGTTTATGTGAAATGCATTTTGTTTCCTTCAAAATGTTCCATCTGTATTTCATGTCATGTCATAATTAATTTTCTCACTTGGGTGTAGTTTTACAATATTATTTTTATTCATTAATATTAATCCATTGGTTCCTCATTGTATCTTGCATTCCATTCCTTACCTTAACAACTGTAGGTAAGGAATAATGTTTTATTTTATAACATTTGTCATTTTAGTAGAAATTATGATGCCATGATGCACCAGCTGCTTTGTAAAACTTCCCATCCCTCATCATATTGAATTGGATTTTCAGTGTTATGCACGGGCATGTCCTTGACATTCGGTATCTATATGGTATCTGTACTAAATTTTAATTGTAGCCAGCTTATCACCAGACTTCTGGTGATAATCAGTATAGTTGTGTTTGAAGCAGTAAACATAGAAAAGTCTAGTTGGGTCACCAATGCTGTTCTCCTGTGTTCTACTTCCAAGCACGTCTCCCTTCTGCCACGTTTAAAGATACAGACCATAGTCATTCAAATTCTTAATACAAACAAATTTTATCTTAAAAACACTTTTTAAAAGTATGCAGGTTGGGTAGGGGTGTAAAGGAGTGAGTTCCTGTAGCTTAATTCACTTTTCTGGCCCTTTTTTTATTCTCCTGCTGTAATTAAGCAGGACGTGGGTGTTGCATGATGTCCTTGCCAGAACGGAAAACATTTTAAGGTGAACTGCAGAAGAAAATCGATTACGTTGGAAAACAAATTCTGCATGTGTAATTGAAGATACCTCATAGCACTCGTATGGTCATTCTTCTCAGAGGAAAAGTTAGCGTTAATGACAGCAAATTATGACCTGAGCATAGTATTTGTTTTCCTAGTTGTTTGAACAAATCGATGTGCAGGTCTTGCTTGATAAAGCAGTGTGTGGCATGGGGCCCCTTCAAGCTTACAGACCAGCCTCTGGGGTGGTGTGGCAGGTGATATTACCCATGGCAGTTACCAGACAGGTAGAAGGCACTTCCTAGAAAGTGAGCTAGGTTGCGGCATTGTTCCAGTGTCCTCATAGGATTATTTAAATTCATCCATGTTGTGTTGAGGAGAAGTATTTAAAATGTAATGTGCCACGCTAGGAGGTAAAGCTGGAGCCTGGCTTGTTCCTGGTGGCTTGATGGAGGTTGCAGAGGAGCCTGTCAGTGCTGGTGTCTCACTGTACGCTGACGGTTCCCATAGGTCAGGTGCTGGCAAAACTGCTATTATGTAAAGTGTTATTTATTACATTTATTATATCCTCTGTTAAGCATGCTACTTGGAAGATACAAGAGAGGGCTAACCATCTGTATCTAAAGCTGCTGGATTTTAGAAAAATCTCTTTACAGGTTACTCTTAATAGCAATCTAATTACACTTGTGGAGAATGACACAGTTGTGATCATTGCCCAGAATAAAAAGCCACCTCTGTACCTGCAACATGCCGTGCAATGATGTCGTGTGTTGTTGGACCGTAGTTCTGACTACGGTGTTTGGAACTGGGCTGCAACTAGCAAAGAGCGGGGTCTCCATTTGCTTTAAGGGGAAGACCTTCATTCAGGCTCCAGACATCCAAAATTTTGCACACATTCCTGATCTTTTAAGTGTATGAGCAGTCCCATTGAATTCCCAAGTCTTGTTGCATTCAACAGGATTACTTATTTCCTTAAAACTACGCTTGTGGGTGACTCTCGGTAGAATCAAAGCTTTTCTTGCACTGAATTTCTTAGTCCCTCTGTATATCTGAAATATTTAATCATTCTGACAAAAGAAAAAAATAGTGCAGGAAAGTACAAAGCTGCCTCGTAGGCAGAATATCTTGCCATTTGTTTGTGTTTATCTACATTTGTTCTGCAGTTATTAAAATTCCCTCTTACCTGTAGCTTCTATGAGAAAATAACTCACCTTGAAAATGGTGTCAGTTTTGAAGAATAGGTCAGCAGTTTTTCAATGCACTTTTAGTATGCTTCAGATTAATTCTGGTCATCATTTCTTTCCTGCTGGTGTGGGCTGTCAGTCTGCGTAATGTCCGCGTCTTGACTGGATGGGCAGAGGTGGCCCGGGACACCCGCAAAGTGTCATGGTGGAGCCTGTCGTATGGTTTCTCAGTGCTGAGATGGGAAGAAACACAAGCAAAAGGCATAAAAACCAGTTGGAAATGTCCCCGTTTCCTCACTTCTGTGATTTGGCTTTTGTCCACCTAGTGTTTTGACACCGAATCTGCTCAGAAGTGCATTGCAGTGCTTGAGCTGAATTTAGGTCAGAGCAACCCCAGATCTGACACGTAACCAGTAAATGAAGATGTATGTCTTAAAGATGAGCGGTTGTTTATTACTAACGCTTCTTGATTTGTTTTCCATTTGTTGTTGGATTTTCAAGGGTTTGTGTAGAAATACATAATAAAATACTGAAATTCAAAAACCACAGTCAGAAATGGTTCCTTTAAGCGTGAGTATGACTTTGTGCTTTTTGAATATGGGTAGCACTGAGACCTTCTCAGAAGAGCATCTTGTAAAATGGGGAAAGTGTCAGCACCTGCTGAATTAAGGAATGGCTTTCGCTTTCAAAATATCATCACAGTTACGTTGTAAAGGTGTACTTTTTGGATTTACTTAAAATTTTTGTCAATGCACCCCTCCACAAAGCAAAGTAATTGTTTTTCTGAAGGAAGTGTGAACTTTGGGTGCTTTGAAGTCTAATGTGTGATACCCTGTTGCAAGACAGACATTTGTTGTGGGCAAGAGATCAGTATTTACAGTGCTGGTGTTAAGACTGGATTATTTGTAATCTAATTAAGAAGGTTACTAACAATTTGAAGGGATTATAAGATTAACAATTATCTGTGTGTTTACTTGATTAAAATAAATGCCCACAGATTTGGCTGCCATACCTGCACTCTGGTATTTGGGATCAGAAATCCCATTTAATTGGAAGTAGAAAACCAAACAACAACAAAACTTTGTGGTTTGATTCTGTTTCTGTGATGACTTTAATAAAATGTCTAGTCCCTAATTAATCTTCGCTCAATTTGCACTGAACTACAATGCACCTTATTATTGAAAGCCATTTTGGAGAAAGGTTTTTTAGGTTTTTTTGTAGGGGAGGGAAGAGTGTTTTTTAAAATAGTATACCATTAATTTAAAAATGCATTTTTGAGGTACTGGAAAGAGACAATAATTCTATAGGATACTCCTTTGCACGAGGCTGGGGTTTTGTCTGTAACTTTGCCGTTTAGGTCTGGTATCGCTTAGTGAAGCTTCCCAGATTTATTGTTTGAAAAATGTCCAACTCTGTGTGACTGAGAGTTTCATCTCATTGTGGAGCCAAGTTCCTGGAGGCTAAAAGTCCTCATTCTTCTTCACACCCTACTTCAGATCCTCCTGGCACTACCTCCTGAGGGCACTCACTCTCCTAAGCAATAGTATGAAGAACTTTTATATTAGAATTTGGTTTAATACGGACTTTCCTCAGAAAAAAAGGTCAGATCCTTAGAGGCCATCACAAAAGTGGTTCTCGCCCTCAGGACAAGTGTTGGGCACGCTCCTTCTCAGAGCATTTCCCAGCATCTGAGCCACAATGTCACACACGCACACAGGTTGATGGGAAAAAATAATCTGGTAAGGAATTTGTTGTTCTAGGTGCCCTCAAGTTTGAAGAGGGAAAGAAAAAGCAAAAGGATAAAAATGCATCTATTTTTCTCCCTGAAAATACAAAACTTGTACTTGCACTCACAGCCCAGCCACAGGATGACCTGCCAATATATCGCCGGCTATACGTCATTACGTAAACACATGAGTGATGGTTCCATATTTAGAGAACAAATGATTCCTGGTTTTCATTTCCACAGGTTACATGCAAGTTGGGAATGGTATTTTTTTAATCTTCTTTTTAAAAGAAAAAAAAGATAAAAGACAACATTTTGAGATCTGAACTGACAAGTGGCTTTGAGTTTCTGACAATTATGCCTTATTTGTATATTCCTTTTCAGCCTTCTCCAGCTGCTATTGCATAAATCTTCCACGTTTTTTCCACTAACTGTATGGATGGAGAAGACAGATTGGGAAGTTCAACTTCCTTCTCGGTGCCTGTTTTTAGGAGCTTTAGAAGTTATCCAGGATTTAAAATTGGCCTCAGTGGATTTTTTTTATAAAGTAAGCTTTTATAAAGCTTCTGCCCTTCCTTGCAGATGTGTACGTGGTACAAAGCAACAGCTCCTACAAAGTGGCAGGGTGACTTTTCAGCTGTAAAGGCCAAAGTTGTTCTCACAGTAGCATCATGATACCCTAAGGGGTGGTGATGTTGGCCACAATCCTGCAAGGAGCTGCAACTACCAGGCTTCCAGGTGGCTCCACGCAGGTCCTCAGGCTGGCTTGGGCGCTGCTGCTGTATTGCAGCACCAAAGCAGCGTGCCCGGTGCTGCTTGGCCCCCTCCTTTCCTAGCTCTCCTGCCTCGGGCTGTAGATGGTGTGCCAGCACTGGCAGCGAGCGTCTCAGCACGGAGCCCACACAGGGAGCAGCGAGGATTGCCTGCGGTGCCGAATTCTCTGTTATCCACAAACCAAGACCCCTTTGCCCCAGCTTTTCGTAAACCAGACCCCCAAAATGACAACTGCCTGTTGGATACAGGGTAAAGAGATTAAAAACAGAAGCATAATGTAATCCTTAAAGTAACTTGAAGCAGGACATAATCAGGTTGTTGCATAATTATTTTCCTCATTCCTTAAACCCAACTCATTGTATTGTTGTTTTAATAGTACAAATGCACTGTACACTGAAAAAAATGAGGAAAGTTGATGGGAAGGAAAGAAAGGTACAGAAAGTGCAGAGTTAGGAATGCTTTTCACAAAATGCCGTATTAATAATAAATGTTAGCGTTAACGTGACTTACTGTCAAATGTACAGGTAGCAGGGTTGTAGGGCTTGTTTTGAACACTAAGTTTTATAACCCTTGTAACTATTAAATGGAATTAGGCCAATTATTAGTAAGTTGGACATGGTCACTGTTTCCTTCTTCCTTCCATTTTTGTAGTAACAGTTCATCTCCTTGCTTCAGCTCCATGCCTTCCTCCGGCTACCCGAGGTAATCACTCAGCCGAGCCGTAGGTGTTATGACCAATTGCTTGAATACATTCAGTGGTTAAATAATCCTGTTCTAAAATGGGCAGGATAATGGTGATTTAATGAAAACATTTCAGCAGCATCAATTGTAAAGATACAGGGATCTTCTTATGAGTCTAGTGGTTATGTCTAGCATTTGTATCTGCACTGCTAGACCTCTGCTTGATGTTGTTCTTATTTTCACCTGGTAATTTCTAAGGCAGCTGATCATATACAGATATTTATCTGATACTGTTTTTCATGTACAGCTCCAAAGTGTGTTGTGCATGGGAATAAGAAGGATAACCCATCTGCTCTAGATTACAAGTAGGGAAGCCCTAATAAATTCTGGTGCATGGCATAAACAAGTTTGGGAAGAGCAGGCTTTGTGTCCTTCCCATCGAAGGTGAAAGGTTACCAGGTCTCTTCACTCTGCTAAAGGGAAGGCAACAGGTCTACCTCTGAACGATGTGTGAAGTGGTTCTCTTGGGTGTTTCAGGGTAAAATGCTCCGGAACTGCTGGAAGGATGTCAGTCTTCATCATCCTTCTGTCCTTTAACTCCTAAGCCATTAATTTTTTCCCTGTTGTGTAAGTTTTTTTGCCTTGAACATTGACAAGGTGGTATCCTATTCCAGTAACTCTGAGAATATGCTGGTGAACCTCACAGCAGCCCTGCACGTCGAAGGGCTGCTCATAGAGTTTGTGTCCGGCATGTCCTTCACACAAGATAAAGGTATGAGAGTGCAACATTAGAGCTGGGGCAAGGATTAAGGAGTGCAGAAGAGAAATGATTTGCCACCATACCTCATAAAGTGCAATAAGGAATAAGAAATTTTAGCGGGTGCTCTGCAAGGTCTGCATTAACACTGTCTCTGTTCCCACGGTGTAGGAAGCTGGTCACCTTCCTGACTTTTCCGTAGAGCAAATTCTTCAGTTTTCTTAGTTTGCACTGATGATGTACTTCACGTCTTACATGCAACCCTAGAAAGCTTCTTCTCTGGTAGGCATTAGGGGCCCTCCTATTCCTCAAATGGTAGATATCTTTAGGAACTCCAGATCATGTCTATCTCTTGGAGCCTCTAAGACATCCTTATGAGAGCTGGTCCTGTGATCCAAATATTAAGCCTTGGAACTAGTGCCAGTCCTCCTGTTTAACCGCAGCACTCACCAGGACTCTAGCCATGTCAATTCTCTGGGTCATGTCAACACCTGACAAACACGTGGTAGGTGAAAGCAAACAGATACGCTCTCATTTTGCTCAGGATTTTAACACACTGTTCCTTTCTCTTACACATCACAAAAAATGCATTGATCTGAAAACAGTAATAAACGTGCATGTGTGCTTTTCCTGGCGTTCGCCAGAAGCGTTCGCCACCCTGAAGAGTTCACTTTTCTTCATCTGGGTTTTCTGGGGGCTACTAGCATCATCTCTTTTGAATCATCTGGTTTGACTTTTAGACGTGAAATCTCTTGGCAGCAAGTTCTCTTGTACTGAGCTTGGACTGGTGCCACAGGTAAACACAAACTTCTCGTGACTTCCTTTTAAGTCTGTGTTTTGTTACCTTTGCTTCTGCTGTTTGGGGATTTTCTGCTTTCTGTTTTATCAACTTCCTATAGAAAACTCCAGTCAAACTGGTTTTTCCTTTCTGGCAATCACCGTAGCAGATTTATTATTCCAAACCACTTCCACTGGAGTAAGTGATCTTTAATTTCCAACAACCAGTGCTGTTTCTAACCTAGATTTGGCATTCTTCGGGGCTCACAGCACTTGGTGGATTTTGTCAACACTGAGAGGATATCCACAGTGCAACAATTTTTGAAAACAAAACAATCAACTAGAATGTGTAAGTTGCACTGAAATAATTTTTCCGTATCACAGCAAGATAAAACTTGCGAGTAACAGGGAAAGCTGTATTTGCGACGTCCAGTGAAAATACATTTTGTTAACTTCTGACATCCCCTGGCAACCTTGTGGTATATAGCTGGTGCTTGTAAACCTGATGCATTTGACAGCTCCAAATATTAGCAAGGCTTCTGCCCATAGTTTGGCTTTCCTGAACATAAAAGTTCAGGACTGAAGAATTCACCTGAAGAGGTGGAGGTGAGATCTTCTATGCACTTTAGTTAGTGGGACATAAAATCAAGGTTTTGATCTATCATTCTTTCTAAAGGCATGTTCTCCAGGTTCTGACGGGATGGTTGCATTCTGCCCATGTAACTCATCTAATGATTCAGGTATTCTGTGCTTCCATTCCAGCGCCGGTCTGTGTAGTTGCCGGAAGATGTTAAAGAGTTGTTTCATTCAGACAGTGGATAAAGAGATCCTAGTCTGTCATACATCAGCTCACAAAGCAGTCAGGATCCAGATCTCTCCGGATAATGCAATATGAGCTTTCTGTTTTCAGGTTATTATCTTTTGGTCCTCTGTTCAAAATTGCATTTATAATTGCAGAATGTGCTCTGTGTAGCCTTTACATTGCAGAACTCAAATCTGCGTCTATATAAACGCTCCACGGGTGTATCAGTAATTGGGTGTATCGATAATAATATCAATTATTATCGGCCTAGGACTGTCCTCTCATGAGGAAGAAGAAAGTTCACTGAAGTCTGGATTCAAGCTGGTGCCAATGTGGTCAGAAGGAGGGTCTGCATGTGCTGGTCTAATCCTCAGATTTTATCAGTGCTTCATTCTTAGTCCATGTTTTGCAGCAGCTTGGCCACTTGCACCCCTGGGAATAAAACGTCTGATCACACGCAATAGAAAAATACTGTCCCTTTTAAAATAAATAAATAAATAAATAACCTTTCCTCTTCTTTCTCTCTTTGCCCGTCTTCTTCCCTCTTCTCTGAGGTGCCATGTATTAGAAGTTGCAGATGATGAGTCTCGTTTCTGCTGGAGCCTGTTAACCTTTCTGTGTGAATGACAGTTTTCCAGATTTAAGTCTTAGTCAGTGTTTATGTTAAGAAGAGGGTTAATGATGATCCCCATAGGCCTCTCGCTCGGAAAGCAAAAACATCTGCTAAGCCAAAAAGTGGTTAGTTTGCTAAATTTAGAAGGAAGAAATGCATTTCCCAAAATTCACACTGCTTCTTAACAAATTTAAGGAGCCAGTGGGGGCAAGCAGTTATGGAAGTCATACTGTTTATTCATTTTTTAGTTTAGTTCATGTATTTTCAATTTAAAAAATAAAACGAGATTGCTGTTATTAAGCAGAAGAGGGGTACTACTTATATATCTGAAACGTTTAATGCAGTTGAACTTTTTGTGCATTTGTTTAGGTTAATAGTTGGACATGTGCCAAAGCCTGTGAATCTTAGAGATGTTCTGCAGTACATACTGAGAAAAGACAACTTAGCGGTGGAGAAAGTGAGGTTAAAATGGAAGTCTGCTAGGAAACTCTCTTAACCGAGCCCATAGACTCGGAAAACTCTTCTACAGATTTTAGCCATCTTTCTTTATCCTTGCCAAACACGCTCCCAATTGCTGCCAGCTGTCTGGTTGTTGCAGGAAAGGGTAACCTTGTGAATGGTGACAAGCCCTCTGTTGTGACCATCGTCATCCATCTTTGCTTTTAATGTCTCGGCCAAAGTCATTGTCTGTAAATGGGGTTTAAACTAGAGTTTTCCTGCTTCATGGGATTACCGGGGAGCATAGTTTGCTGGTACCAAAAAAGCATCTCATGATGGCTTCGCTCTTGGTGACTTCATAGTGGCTGGGGCCACGGCTGACAGCAGCCATGGCTGGGGCAATAAAACGAGACGGGTTATACACTTCCCTGTCAAGCTGCTCGTGCCACCAGCAGGCGGTACGGATGCTGGGACAACAAAGTGCCATTGCTTGCATGTCTAGGAGAGATTGCCATCGGTGGCCCGAGACCCTTCCCAGTCTTGTTGCCCCTCTCCCTCTGAAGCAAGCTCAGAGCAGCCGGGGCTGCCGTGGGGAAAACACACAGCTTCGCCAGAAGTTGTACAGCCCAGGATGCCACGTCCTGGCTGCGTGTCGGTCGTCCCTGGTCCCCAGCGGGCTGGTGGGTGACCCGCCTCCAGCTGCCTCCCGGCCGCATCCCCCCTCGCCCTGAGCAGAGGGCTGGCCAAATGCTTTAAACCACAAATCCTCAAACTTTACTGGCCTTTTAACAAGCCAGCAGGTTTCAGGCATGACTGTACTTTGCTCTCCTTCTTAGCCCTCCGTTTAACCTTTTCATCTCCTGACACAACAGTTTCCTTGCTGGTGAGCCGTGCGTTGCGGATGGGTGAGGGTGCGTTTCTGTGCATAAATCCCACCGTTTATTGGTAATCTCCAAGCAGCCCTTTGCCAACCCCGGGCAAGATGGCGTGAGGTCTGCTGGGAGGTTGGCGGGCCCTGGGAAAATACGGTTTTGACAACTGAAAAAAGGATAAGCAAGGTAAGTTCTGGAGATACTTATTAAATTCAGGTTTCACCTGCGTTTTAGCAAAATCTCAGTGCGAGATCCAGCCGAGCGTCAGTCTCCGAACGCGTTCCAGCAGAGGTGCGGGGAAGGGGAAGGGCGGGCGCAGGGCGGGGAGCGGGAGCCCGGCTGGGCCGCGGCCGCCCCCTGCAGGCCCCGCGCCTCCCCCCTGCAGGCCCCGCGGCCGCCCCTGCAGGCCCCGCGGCCGCCCCGCCGGCCTGCCCGCGCCGCGCAGGGAGAGCGGCAGTCCCCGCTCCCTGCTGCCATCGCCCCCCCTTCCGAGTCTGTCACACCCACGCGAGCGGCTGAAGAGACGCTTATAGCGGGTTCACGTTGGTATTGAAATAGGTGATTTTTAACCGCCGGGAGCGACAGGGGAAGCCATGGGGAACTTGGCAGATGCCAAAAACGTGTGACAGGCAACATCAATACATAGATTTCCAACCCTTCTGAAAGAAATACTCTTATTTCAGTAGCATCTTCAGTGTTTCCACTGGGTATTTTCTTCCGTAACGGCTTACRCGGCAATTGGTCGTTCAAAACTGGAGAACAGCATGGGTGAGCCAGAATGGATCCAGGACAGGTTTCGTTCCCTCTCTTCCCTCAGCCTCCTCGTGCCTTTGCTGCTGTGCTTACTCCTCATGAGAAGTGACTGCAGAGCAGTATGGAGGGAGAGAGGGGAAAAACTCCACTACCACGTGGAAGCTGTATGTAAAATATAGGGACTGTTTAAATTTGACAAGAAAATCCTTAGCTGTTAAATTTTACCAACGTCTTCTGAGGGATTTCTGCTGATATTTTCAGCAAATTACTTGGGAAAATTAATCCTTTAGGGGTTAGAATATTGCTGGGGGCTGTTTTCRTTACATCTTTCTCAGTTACCAGCAAATGTATCAGAATAACATGAGGTTGCTTGAAACCCAACTGTGGAGCCTAAGGTATTCTCAAAACCAGAAATCCATAGTTTCCTATTTCAGATAGTGCAGGAAGAATTAACAGGATTGTAATCCCTTAGCTGATTAAAAAAAAAGATATTTTATGGAAAGAAAGAAGGAAAAAAAAAGTTCAAATCTTGATGTTGTCCCTGATAACTGCAACAGAAAAAAAAAAAAAAAGGTATTTTTTCTATTTCCGCTCCCTAGAGACCTGGGGTAGGTATTCTCATTGTGAAATGTCTGCCTCACCTGTGACATTGCAATCCAAAGAGGGTGGAATTCAGAGTCCTGGTCCTGGATGGTTTCATGTAGTAGATTATGATGCTTCTGCTGGTTTTTGAGCCTGGCTGAGGAGTTTGCAAAGCTCTTAATGGTCCGTCAGAAATGTAAAGGTTTGCTGACCCCAGCAACTTACTTGAGGATAAATTTGAGATTCTTCACTCTGAGAACTTAAAGCTACAGCCTTAAAGATTTGCCATGTTACCTTTTTCTTTTACAGAGACAAGCATTTTGACGTAGGTTTGATTTCTTGTTTTCCACAGCAAATTTTTGATACAAGGCCTTTGAAATGTTCGGGTGAGAGCATAAAAAATGGTTGAAGTAAACAAAGATTTATTAAAATGTGTAGTTCGTGGTATTGATCTGCGGTTTAGCACTTCATCTTTCCAATTCTTTGGATGTCAAAATACACTTACAAATATAGCATGGGTTTTGTGTCTGTCGTATTATTCTCAAGACAGGATTTTTCTTTTACTTGTGATTTTGTTTGTGGGGTCAGAATATCTATACAGAGCTGCGTAGTGATTTACCCAGTGAGAAGAGGATTTTCATGTACGATTACCTCCTCTTTATTTGTGCATTTATGAATCCTTTTTTCAGAAATTCTTATATAGCTGCTACTGCTGCTCAAATTGCCATGGTTTTTAAAGAGAATAATGCTTATTGATAGTTCCCACATGCACTGGCAGGCACATCTAAAACCTGTACTTTTGTGTTCACAGCTTGCATAATATAAAATTTAGAGATTGCTTGTCAAACTGTCAGCTGAGTTTCCTAGGAAACTCACTGAAGATATTTATAAAACTACAGATCAGCTTAATAATAGATATAATAATGTCAGTAGCTCGTGATTGTTTTTTTTAACTTTATCAGTCCATTTTTCTTTGCTTTAATTTGTTGGCAAACCAAACCACTGCATTTCCAAACAGAGCGGTGAAGACCTTCCTTCCAATATCTTGCCTCATTTATTTAAAAAAAAAAAAGTAGTTTGTGCTGTTCCATGTAAGGAAATGTAAAACACCCTACCGTAAAATTAAGAAGAACCTAAATGTCATGCTAATTACCAGACTGAATCCTTTATAAATAAAACCACAATTGTGAAGTAGAAATATAAATATTGTATCATATGTTATAGTTTTATTCACAGTTGAGTTGACTGCGTGAGTTTAAAGTTCATTGCACATGCATGCAAAGCAGTCACTGCAGAATTAACATAAACCCTGAGTATGGGTTTCTATAGAAGCTGCATAAATAGAAGACCTGTCAGTATTGTAAAAAGGCATAATTCTGTGAAAGTAATTTTATCCCTGAGCTGAAAAAAACAGGATCTAAAAAGAGAGAATAAGTGATACTGATGTCCATTTTTATTCATTTTTCTGCTATTGTGTTTTCCTCACACTGGTTCTTTGAGTGGAGACATGAGCGTTGCCACAGTTGGGAGGTATCTTCGTACTTCAGGCACTTTAAATTGAAATTTTAGTCATGTAAATTTCAAATTTGCTGGTATGTATATATATGTATATGTATAAAAGAATGCATATTATGCCAGAACATAATTATTAGAGGCATTTAGGATTAGTAGAAATTATCGTTCCTTAGAAAGCAATTTAGAAAAGTGATTCCACTTTTCCCATTTTAATACAGTAATGAGAATGAAGTTAGCGTATTTAGTAATGAGGCAGTACTGACTCCTTATCTCATCTCGAATCCATTACTTGTACCTACTATGTACATTTGCCTGTCAGAGCTATTTTTTGATACTGTGCTAATTAGCCAAGTAAGGAGCTTATATGAAGGATATTCAAGAACTGATTTTCTTTCGAAAAGGTAAGAGTATAGCTTTTTGTGTTTCAGTGTCTAGAAATCTCAGTGCATGTTTAATCTAGTTGCAAAAGAAATCTTAGGAAGACTGTCCATCACACATCACACACTGAAAAGGTTGATTTTCTGTAAAGCTACAAAATTTAGCCAAATCCTAATAGTAGTTGCGTGTTGATTTATTGGATGCTAGGATATCATTGCAGCTTGATACAGCGGGGTGGCAGGTAAAACCTTGTAAATCATTGCATTTATTTTAATATAGATCGCATGTRGCCAGCAACCTTACAAGCATAAAACGTTACGGCTGCTATGTCAAGTGATATTTTTTAAGCGGGTGATATTTGTCAGAGCTCACTCTCTCTTAACTGCGGTGTTGCGGTTTAGGGTATTTGAAACGGATCCTTTTACCAAGAGGAGGCTGATGATTTCTAAATGGCAGATGACTTGGGCTGATACATAGGACATCTAATTAGGAGACTTATCTCATTCCCAACGCTGCCATGGATTATTTGTAGTGTAACTCTGCGTTACTCACGCCTCTTGTTCCTTGCCATAATTTGCCTGTTTGGAAAATGCAAATGCTAACAACCAATAACCTTCCTGAAGTGCTTGTTGTATAGGTGAGAAAGATGTGAATTGGTACTAAATACCATGTTTAATCATTTCGGATAAATTCTGCCAACATGACCTTGGTATTGGGGAGACAAGATGTATCCTCTCTGATTTATACATCAACTCCAGAAGGAACACTTCTGCAAGAAAAACACCGATTCACACTATCTTGTGAGGTTTGTGATGGAGTCATATTTGTGCACAAATACTCGCTTCTGTCCACACTCTTAACCAGAGCCCTTTCTGTGTCAGCCATAGTTGAGGAGCATTTTCTCCCCTGACTTCTGTTGCATTTATCGATCCTGAGCTGTGCGAGCGATTGCACTGCCCACAGCAGTTTGCTAGCTCTCCCTCAGGCTCCTGCCCATTTTCTGCAGGCTTGTTTAACCTGCTGGTGTTGCCACCTTACTGCGCTCAGAGACCTGGATTTACCCCTCTGCTGACCTTTTACCCTGATGAAAAGTGGCTGTTTCCGGGCCTGTCGGATCAAACTGTTAAGAAACTGGAAAGAAAACTTTGAAATGGACTTGGAAATACAGGAGTGCTGCCTGAACAGCCGTGTTAAGGAAAATTACTCTGTGTTAAGGAAGAGATTCAGCTTGGAGGCATTTTTGGTTTGGGCTTTTTTGCCTTCTTTTTTCATCTCGTGTGCTACAAGCATGAGATGAGAGTTGTGTTAATGATAGGTGCGCCAGTTAAAAATACATCGTTCTGCTCCGGTGTCTGCATTAACTGCGGGGCTAACTGAAGTTAAGCTTTGCTTAATCAGTATTCTCAAGGTGATGAAAATCATCTGACCAAAAGGTTCAGTCTGAATACAGCTGCTTTCTCATGGTGACTGTAGCTGACTATAAAGATGTACTTTTATACCTTTATATAAGTTTATGATCGCTTTTGGCAGGGGAGGAGATTTTATAAAAAGATTATTTTTCTTTAGAGTTTGTTCAGTATAGTTTTGTTAACAGGCACCCATCATGTTGCGCTAAACAGTGATTTTTTAAACAATATGCTTAGCCRTCACACCTTGATTATCCAGAAAGAAAAGCTGGGTATTCTAACTGTAGATACTGCGTTTTGTTTCCCTGTTATAACAATGGAGGTTCAAAAAGGAAAAATAGTATAAGTAAATATAAACGCAGCGTATTTTCTTTTCCTTTCAGTTCGTATCCGTGGGAAAGTGCTATGAGAATTACAAACAGGCTTTTAGGGGGGTATTTTTTCAACTGGTCAGTGTGTGTGACCCCTGTGTTAACAGTGAGTCACATTGTAAGTCAAGAGTTCACTGGTTTTTTGTCTTTCCCACTGCAATTAAGTAGATTCCACATGCACACCCAAGTAAAATTGGGAAAAACTTCTTGATAATATTGTAGCAGGATGAGTCAGCTGGTGCGATATTCACTGCCAAATACCAAATAACAATGCAGAAATTCAAGAAAGCTTCTAAGTCATACGGGCAGTCTGGGGAAAATGAGCCAGCTGGGCTCACATGAAATCTAAGAAATGGGTGAAAGTCAGAGAGGAGAACCTGCCTATTTTAGCTATACATATAAAATCACATTTTTATGTCCTTAATAGTGCCATTCTAACATGTTCTAGGAAAGAATTAAAGCTTGAAAAGATTTTTTAAATAATGGGAGAATGTGGTTCCCCCTTTTTTTTCTGGTTCCCTTTTCTCTTGCCCTTCTCTGCAGTTTTAAGTTTTTGTTTCACCTTACGCATCTCACTGAGTTTTGGTGACATAAAGAGTCACGCTGGTTAACCTCCGCTTCATGTCAGTTTTGCTTTCTACTTCTTATGCTTAGTTGCAGTGTTCTGGAGCCGCATGTCAGTCCAAAGCTATTTGTATATATTAACAAGCAGTTCTGCTAACATTACTGAGACCATAATTAACATAACATTGTGCTAGATTAGCATTATGCTAAATAAAGGCAACCCTTCACCCCATTTTCTTTTTTAAACTCCAGAATCTTTTTTATGTCTAAACAACTGTATAACGTTATGACACATGGTTAGTCTTAGTATTTTTTAGTGGACCTCACAAAATTATAACATTTAACTGCATTTGGACCACTTGTGGGTACTGCATAATGGTAAGTGTAGAAGCACTGTATTGAAGCTAAGTCTGGGTAAAAAGTTGTTTGGCTCGGAAAATGTAACCTCAATCAATGTAAGTAAATCATCAGGCTCATACCTTTACCGTTGGACTTGTGTTTTGCTTTGCAGCAGGAGTCTAAAACAGAAAAGGTAGTAAAAAGTATTATACTAGACAGTATTTTACATATCTTAGTGCATGTTTATTTTTCTTCTAGCTTTTTAGAAAGAATTGACAGCGTCAGCATGGATGACTACACACCCACAGATCAGGTTAGTATAACTAATGGGGTAGGGTCTGAACCAAGACGCCCATTCGTATGAATTCTTTATGTAATTTATTTTAGTCCCAACAGCAGCTGAAATAGGGCATATCGCATAATATCAAAATACAGTCTAGCAGTTTAAGTAGTGGATATTAAAGAGGAAGAGGCTTTTTGGTTGTGCAAGCTTGTCTTTTACTGTTATATGTAGGTCGGTGATTCCTGTAATACATCTGTTATTTCTTCTTGCATTCCATTCCCTGTCCCGCAAACAAAGCGAAGGGAACAGAAAACATAAACGTAAAAGCCTACGTTTCCCTCACCAGCCTTCACTACACAGAAGCAGTGTTTTATTTCAATAGTGGAGGTGATGGAAACCCAGAGGGAGGCTTCCTGTGTCCATCAGACGGGTCCTTCAGAGGCAGAAGCCTGCAGTGGATCTAGTGTCCAAATTCAGGGGAGAGCACCAGCAGCAGCAGCAGACCTCGTGGACTTCTCTGTGGGCATGCAGACACCTTCTTTCCAGCCTGTGCCCATCTCCTATGGGCAGGATAGTATCTATTTAAGCCTTATTTGCAGGACAGTACACTTTTTCCCCAGATGTCATGATACATCTTGATAGAGTGCTCTAATGAAAAACGCATTCAGGAAAGTTGAGGCTGAATTGGTGCAGCCTTGAAATAAGAAAGGGCTTCACCATGGTGCACAGCTTCAGCTGCCTTCCCTGAGCTCAGGCTGTGTGGTTTCCTTGGGCAGGATGTCTCTTTGGCAAACTTATTCTGAGGTTGTTATTTTTCAGTGCTGGTATCCCACTGTCATCTAGTAGTCTCAGCCAAGATTGTGGACCACATCATAAACTGCAAATACAAGTGGCAGAAGAGAATCCCTGTACTGGATAATTCAGTCTAACCATCCAAGGTGTATAACAGGTGGATGCCCTTAAAAAAATACAACTGCCAAATCTCATTGTGCAATCAGGGACTGAAATTCAGAGAAATTAAGTGACTTGCCAGAGATCACACAAGGAAGTATGCAGAGCAGAGCCTATTCCTCCAGACCTAGTTGAGGTCTACAGCCACAAGCCTGTCCAATTACTCTGACCGTATCCTGAAATAGAAGGCAGTAAAAAGTAGTATGCATTGTATTATAAGGTGAAACTTGTATAGTCGACCCAATATAGGATCAATTATTAAAGCCCTCAAGACATTTTCAGACCAAAGCAGTAGCACTGGGATTTACTCCGTCTAGACCTCATGGTCTGATTTTAGCATTGATATGACTCAGCTGGAGAGAGAAGTCAATGAAGCAAAGCCTCATTTTTGCTTTCATTATTTATGTTGGTGTTGGCCTGTTTGTTCCTGGGAGGCCTTTCTCTACCTGAAGCAGTCATTCGTCATCTAGAAATTTTTCCTGATATTTCCTTTGGGAAGAAATGCCCTGTGTCTCCAAAGATCAGAAGAGGCCTTTGGTATTTGGCAGGCAGATAACTTTTGCTCTAAAGGAGGGATTCTCTTTTGCTTTTGGGTTTTCATCCTGTTATGCTCTATCAGTGGTCCTGCTGAATTAACTGGTGAAAATCACTACTTTCCTTTTTTCCCTCTTGCTTTAACTTTTTTTGCACCATCCCAAAATAATGACTGAGTCCAATAACAAATAAATGTCAGCAAGTGACAGAAAATGACAGTAACTTATAAAATAACTAAGAAAATTAAATAAGTGGCCTTCAGCTGAGATCATGTGGCTGTCAAAGCAGCCAAGGTTTGCTAGCTACCAGAGTACTCGAAGCAGTAGATGGTAGGGTAGGGGAAAAAGGCAAGCTGTGCTTGGACTCTGCACCACTGACTGCCTCCTTCCCTCCCTGCTTTCGCAGCCGCTACGTGGCAAGGAGAGCTAAGCTAGACCGAGTGGCCCTTCCCTTGCCCCAGGAAGGGAGTGCTCCCCGGGCAGGCAGCCGTACCGAGAGGTGGCTGCTCAGGGGGGTTCATCCCCATCAGGCAGCCGGCAGCTTTCTCCGGCCTCTGATTTTGTTCTGCACCCACTGCCCAAGCAGCAGTGCTGGACAGTCAAGGTTAAAAATGCTGCTGGTGATGACGGTGGCACACAGTGAGCTAGCTGCTTGAGGTATGCATCATAAATTGCTTTTGCCTACTTCCTTTGAGAATTTAGGAAATTATTATTTTTTTAATTATTAAAAGAATGTTATTTAAGTTGTAAAGTATTGCTAGTTTGAAAAATAAGAAAGAAATGCCAGATTTATGTACAACTTAAATTCTGTTCCCCTGTGCTCTGTAATAGAGCTTTAATTACTCAGTCACAAGCTATTATTTCGATAGGATTCCTGTCTCATTCAGTACAAAAGAGGGCAGAATTAAGGTTGCCTGGGCAACTGTAAATCTGGAGTTTTCTAACATTTGAATACTTGACTTTACAACATGAATAACATTTTTCTTAGTTTTATGTAACTTCAGAATTCATTATCCATGTCACATACAAAATTGTATGACCATCAGTAACAGGTTTCAGTGGGCAGTAAGGAGAATGTATATAGGGTCTCCTGCTTTCTGAGTGTGCACAAACCAAATGCAGAGATGATGTTTGTGTATATCCACTGTGTCAGTATGGACAAATGCAGGTTTACCAAGAAGTCTGATTGAACTTCAATTAAATGGAACATTTAAGACTTTTCATGGAAAATAATATTCCATGCTTTTAAAARCAAAATAAGGTTAGAAAAAAACCTTGCTAATCAGCTTCTGTGTTCTCATTTCCAGGACCTATTAAGATGCAGAGTGTTGACATCAGGGATTTTTGAAACAAGATTTCAAGTAGATAAAGTAAATTTCCAGTAAGTCTATTAGTAATAATTTATGAATATCATACTAATTTTTAACAACTTAGTTCAGATGTCTGTGCTCATATATGCTTGGTATAGTAGGTTTAGAGTGGGAGTTGGTTTTTKTTGGTTGGTTGGTTGGTTGGTTTGGTTTTTTAGCTCTCTTTCCATAGGTCCTAGTAAAATTGCCTCATACTTTGCAAAAAGAGCTGGTATTAGTTATGTGTATTAGTGATGCTCTATTGTGGGGTTGTCTGTGGCTGTTTTTACTAACTGGTTCATTGGTGTAGCACTGTAAACTCGTAAAATACTTTTGGGGGTAAGATCTTGCAGAAGTCAGTGGGAATCCTGCCACGAGTCAGACTTTGTACAGTGGGACGAGGAGAGTTAAATGTCTCCCTTCTTCTGGAGGGCTGCAAGCTCTGTGATTGTCAAAGTTTTACGCTATGTGTCTGTAAAACACCTGCCATCAGGCTGCCTCTGCTCACCAGTTCTTGCCCATAAAGGTGGCAGCACTGACGGGGCAGAGCTGCCCCCATGTCCTCCTCCTTACAGAGACGCACTCTTCCCACCATCCTTCAGAATATGGCGAAACCTGTCCTTGTTTATAGTACAGTAGGTCCAACCTTACATGCCACATGCACTTCTGTGGGCTGGAAAGGCCAACACTTGCCCTGGAAAAGAGTGTATTTCTCATTTTATGGGTTCAGTACCCTTCTCCTGGCAGAGTGGGGCAGGTGGAGCTGCGCAGCCCTCTGACATGCAGTGCGGCATCAGCAGAGGTCTTGACATGCAGCGCAGCATCAGCAGATCTCTCTCCCCTTCAGGTGGTATTTTGCTGCCGCTGTCCTTGGGGCTGTCAGTTTTTTAAACTGAACCCTCGTGCTGCATGCTTCGTGTGACTTTCCTAGTGCACATAAGTGATATAACATCCTATGGCTTTTTAACAGCATGTTTGATGTAGGTGGCCAGAGAGATGAGAGAAGAAAATGGATCCAATGCTTTAATGGTAAGTAAAAATATTCCACATTTTTATTTGAACTTATTCTCTGAGGTATGAGCAGCTTAGTACTCATATTCACACTTAGTGTGTCACTAATACAGGAGTCCAGTGTTATAGATATTTTCTTCGGGTATTTTTGGCAGTTTGGAGAGTAATGGCAGTGTTACCCCAAGGAGTATGTGCTGGGATAACGGAGATGTTCTTTTCCCTCTCCTTTCTTTTGTGTGCTCTGCCCAGATGTCACAGCTATCATCTTCGTTGTGGCTTGCAGCAGCTACAACATGGTAATAAGGGAAGACAATAACACAAACAGACTACGAGAATCCCTGGACCTTTTCAAAAGTATCTGGAATAATAGGTAAAACATACCTCATTTCCTACCCACCCTCCCCAATTTAGCTACAGTTCAACTCCTTACAAAATAGGCCTCCCCTTACTATATGCTCAGATTGCTTATTCAGAAAATGTCCAGGCAGGGCCAGGTTGCAGGGTGCCCCCGTGGTGTGTACCCCTCCCCGGCGGGGGCTGTGGCACAGGGACGGTGCACACAGCGTTTTGCCGCTGCTGCCAAAATGATGCAGGGTGTGGGGACAGCTTGGAAAGGGCAAGCTCCCCGTGCCGGCTGCCACAAGGGAAGCAGGGGAGACCCCTTCCTGGCGTCACTGCGCTGCTTGGCCGAGACTGAGAGCATCGTCCAAATTACATTTCGTCTCCTCCTCAAATGCAGCAGCAGGAGCAGCTAGCTGTTGGCGTTGCATTCGATTCACCGGCTGGCGCTGCACTCAATACCCGCGTGGGCAGCCGCTCTCGTAAGACTCGTCTCTGAGAGTGCACAGTTCCTCTGCCTTGTGGGATGATATTTCAGATCTAATCTAATTGTAACTGCCATTAAATTGCCATTCTGCCACAGTGCATGTAAATTATAGATATGTAACCAAATAGCAATCTGAATAGGTTCCCGATATAGAATAAGTAAAAACAATACACAAAATAAGGTAATGAAGTTTTCAGCACATACCTGTGAGGATGCTCTGCACTGAGAAGTGATTGAAGGTAGAGTGAGGAAAAATGTTAAGCGCAAGTCCCAAAGGCACATCATCACAGTGATGGCTAGGTATTAATTGGGGAAGAAAACAGTTTATTTTCTTTCGATTCATCAGGTGTCATACAGGCCACCCTAAAAGATGGGATATCTGTGTGGATGAATAATAGTTAAGACAGAGCAGTCTGAGGGAGGGCAGCTTTCCAGCCTTTTTCTTTTGCTACAGCAAAACCAAAGTAGACAGTAATGTCTGGTTTTGGACTGCGGTGCTTTTAGGAAATGTCATCATTTTCCCAACTCGATATCAAAAGGGTAATGTAGAAAACAATTATTTGAAGACTGCTCTCTTCAGCAATGTCTACTGCAGTTTTTATAAATGTATTTACAGATCCTATAAATATACCCACCAGCACAGGTGCAACCCAATTGAAACAATAATTTAGGTCATCTTTTTTTTCTGTTGAAGCATGTTCCACACTACTTCACTCTCTCTCTACGCAGGGGTAGCCAGTAAATTTTCTATTGGAGTGATATGTTTTCCTTGATTAACATGTCAGAGATAACACAAACATTTGGTTTGTTTTTGACAGGTGGTTACGGACCATTTCTATCATTTTGTTCTTGAATAAACAGGACATGCTGGCTGAAAAAGTCTTGGCAGGGAAATCAAAAATCGAAGATTACTTTCCTGAATACGCGCATTATACTGTACCTGAGGATGGTAAGGTTTTTCACCACGCAGGGATTGGACCTGCTGGCATAGCCCAGCCCATAGTTCCTCTCTCTGTCTCTCTCACACACACACACACAAGTTCACAAGCACGCACCCTTCCTTAATGCGAACTGTTGGTCAGGTAAGGAGCATGCCGGCAGCACGTAGCTTGGAGGTACCCCAGCGTGGACAGGGTCTGAAGGGGCTCTGGCTGCTGGCGGGGGTGTGGGGGGACTGCGGGGGGCTGGCTCGAGAGTGCCTTCCTTCCCCTGTTTTGGAGCAACCCAGAGTCCCAGGAAAGCAAAGCTGCCGGACGTGTCTCTCCCTGCCAGATGCTTCTGCCTGGGCCTCCCGCAGTGCTGAATTTTGTTAGGGATTCGTTAGACTTATTTTGTGGCCATTCTGCATCCTCCAAGACTGTGAACTTCAGCCTTTGCAAATACCGACAGGAAGCCCAGCAGATCAGCAAGGGAACTTTAATGGAGGAAAACCACATCAATAAATACAGAGCGCGCTGTGGCGATGGAGTGATTAGCATGGGTTCGGTTTCTTACCATTTCAAGAAGTACAATGATTCCTGCACCGCGATAACATATTGCATACATAAACTCTGGTATTATGCCAGTTTTATACCAGGCAGAAGGCTTCCAAATATCTCAGGTCTGCGTCTAGCAAAAGTGGTAAAACTTGCACTTTCTGACCACTAGCTTCTGCCTTACCCGAGTGATGCCCCTGGCGTAGTGCTTGCAGCCACCTGTCAGAAAAGGCTCATTCTCCACTAACCATCAACAACAGCCTAGGTTATAGAAGTGAAGATGGTAATAAGCTATTTTCAGCTTTCATTCAGGTCTGGAATTTCAGGAGTGTGATGCTGAGTTTCAGGTGGACAGGATAAATAAACTGCCCTAAAATCTGAGTTAACCTGGCACCAGTTTTGTAATGCTAAGTGCTTTCAGAAGAAATCTTCTGTCACCGTCACCCAAATTTCCCTCTCCCAAACAAACACCACATATATACAGAGTTTGGGTAAATTTTCAACTTTTTTTTATAATAAGCCAGTTGTCAGAATAAAGTAGCTTTTGGTGTTTCTCAGTGGGATTTCACAGCAGATTTCCAGAGTGATCCAGAATATTCACACATGAAGCAGCTCTTTATATTTAACCTATAGTTGTTCATTTATTCTTTAATTTCAGCTGACATTATTTAAGGACAGCAGCACCGAACTCTAAGATGCTGCCGATTGTGCTGCTGCTCTATGTTTACCTCTAGCGCTATAGATAAGGGTAAAAAGTATGTTTCCATATTCTGATAAATTCTGCCCTTTACCATATTATGTTTATAAGTATCTGATTTGGTATCTTAGATGAGGAGAAATCACACTGAAGGGAAAGGAATAGGTTATCTCTTCACTGTATTGGTTTTTACACTTACAGTAAATATAGTTGTTACATGGCCTAGATGGAGATGACTTCATCTGCCGACAAATAGTTAGTACTGACCAATGAGTCTCCCACTCAACAAGAATTTAATTAAGGCCCCTTGATGGGCAGTATATGTAAGAATTCTGCTGACTTGGGGCCTGGAAATAAAATATATATATTAAAAGATCTTTTGATGCTATCATTTTTTTCAAGTGTAATCTTGGACTAACCATTTTAAAACCCAAATTCCTGCCTGCAGAAGCTTTATTCAAGAGATGCTGTTCCGCTGCAGAAACTGAACAGCTCAGCTGCTTTTTCTAGTCRTATTTTCTGATAAAAGTTAAACTGTAACTCCCACTTGTTTTGTACCTATATGAACAAACTTGAGGATGTGAGTAAGCCTCTTTATGATATGACCAATGACATTGTTGAAACGATTTCAGCAATTTTCAGGTTCCTAAAATGTGTTAAATGCATAGTCAGGTTTTACAGTACCCTTCCATTTTAGAATTATCTATCAGGAATCTCCTGTGGATGTTTARCATTTTAATTTCTGTATTGAAGGACTACTTCCTCCTTATTAAATCTTTTATTATGAAAAGTAGATGATTGTTTGCTTTTCATGTTTCTGATGTCATTATTTTTAATTGAACAGCAACACCAGATGCAGGAGAAGACCCCAAAGTCACGAGAGCCAAGTTCTTCATCCGGGATGAGTTTTTAGTGAGTAATTTTGATCTTATGTGTGATTCTATCGTAGGAAATACTGGCAGATGGCGTAGTTTATTTAGGGAAAACTGATGGGTTTTTTCAGAAAGCTAGAAGGAGAGGAGAACGTCTGGCAATTCCCTAATTCTTTTCAGCTGCCCATCTTGCAGAACCTTCCCCAGTGCTTGCACATTTTTACGCCCATTTTATATAAAGTCACCTGCCCTGCAAAGTGTCACACAGCAAGTAAGTGCTAGTGCTGAAACCAGTCGTGTGCCTGCCTGCTTGATTCCGGGTTCGGTGTGGGTGCTGGCAGCCTTCACTCTCTGCGCAGGGGAACAATGCCAAGCACTATTTCTATTGCCACTTAGTGAGGTTTTCTGTGGTTGTCTTTACCTGTAAGATGCTACTGGCTGTTGCCTTGAATGTTTATTTTGTATATCGGTCCAGTCCATGTTTAAGCAAATAGGCTTTTTTTTTCGTTCCGCATTCCTCCAAGGGCTTTGGCAGTGGTCAGCTGGCAAGAGGGAATAAACAAAAAAGCAGATTTTATCCTTAAATAAGATTTCTGTTGTGCCAGTTAGGGGGTTTGCCTCACCCTAGGACTGGTGTCATGGCCCTACTGAGGAATCATAAGAAAGTTTCCTTGTCTGGTCAGTTATTCTTGCAATTAAGGTTTCCTCCAAAGCTGGAGCTGAAGAGGTGTTGTCTACATTTCGCAGATACAAGCAGTTTTCAGGCACACGGTCACAGCCCAACGCTGCTATCAGAAACAGAGGGCTTAATCCAATATCACCTATGGCTTCACTCATACCGAGTCATTCCCACAGTGCAAAGCAGCAATGGAGACCAGAACCAAAGCTCATCTATCTTACCCTGCTGGTAGAAACTGTATGGGGGTGTTTGAGAGAACAAATTTAATCATTAGAATTAAGAATTTTAAAGTCATTATGCATTTACAAGTATTGTTAGGATTTACAGCTGTTGATGCAACAAGAAAGAAGGAAGCAATTAACTGTGTTCACACTTTGGGGATTTCCATTCACCACCTTAACCTTCCGGATTCCGAGGAAAAATGTCAGATTGCGCTATGTTAACATAAGAGTTACCGAAAAAGAAACCACTTCAAGCCAAATGTCTCTTGTGGTAATGCTGAAATGCTGTGAAGCAGGTGACGGTATCCAGTTTGGAAGGAGGGTCCAAGAGAACCAAATTATGGGGAAACAAGGGTGAAACTTCCCACCTTTATCTATTTTCATTATTTTAAAAAACGTCAAGGGCGAGGTCCTTACCTGCCATGACTCACTGGCATTATGGAAAGAGGCCACCTACGAAGCAGGGAGGGAGGGTAGGGGGTGTAGGCATTGCAACCACATAAAAAAACACCGTGCGGCTGCAGAGGCCCTCTGCAGCCGTGGGTGCTGGGGGCAGGAGAAGTGTTTGGGCCAGGGCCAGCACGCGCCAGCCACCAGGCAGTCCCTGGGGCTCGGGCGTGGGGCCGAAACAGCTTTCCCCCCTTCCCTTGCAACCGCCGCAGGCCTGGCAGAGAGAATCTCCTCCATAAGCTCTGTTCGTGTGTGTGTCTCTCCTGGGTTTGCGCTTGGTTTCTCAGTGTAAAGAAACAGAGGGACGTAGTCATTTGAACAGTTGCTTTAAACTCTTGGCCTGTTTGAAATTAAAGTCTTGCAAGCCAGGTGTTTCTGTTCCCATAAACGGTCTGAACAGCCTGTGTGTGCCCCGAGTAATGAAGGCCATGCACGGGCCCAGCGGGGAGGGCAAGGTGGGCGAAGGCCGAGTAGAAACAGCGACTTCCAGTTTCGTGGGGTCAGGCACAAAAGRCTGAGGTTTCCAAGAGGGGGGGATGAAGGGGACAGGGGAAATAAGCTCAGCATACAGACTGGGGAGGGGTCTGATGTCCTTAGCCAGGTGCAAGGAAGAAAAGGTGTATATTTTCTACCTATGGCCTTCCTGGCTCTGCTTTATACATTTCTTTCCAAGTCTCTTCATTTATGACCTTTTCCTTGTCCTGCTCTGTTAAATTTTCAGACACGATTCAGAGAAATCTGTTTTTATTAATTTATAAGCTTTATTGCGATTTTTATCATGGTAGCGGGTCTGCATAAGGCATAGATATGTGTGAAAATCACCACCGTGGCGCTGCACCCCTTAAAACTCTACCTGGCTGTAGGCATTGGTACTGGCAAATTTAAAGCATGTAATTCAAAGAATTTTAGAAGGAGGTTAAATATAAACACATTTCCGACAACTATTGCTACACGGTAGTATATGAGTATTGGGAAGGCAAAATACATTGGCTCCTGATGTCAGAAGTGGTGCGGGGGGCCTGTGGCCTCTGGGGGCTTCAGCGGCAGGCCTGGCTGCTCGGCACTGGTGGTTTTTAATGGGGGTGAGGGCTGGCAGGACGTATCTTGTAGGAAATTCTCCTTCCTTCGGCTCAGGCACGTCCTTTCTCCTCCCAAGCTCTTCATGGAGGCAGCGTGCTCATGCGCTCCTTGTTTAGGCTGCTCCCCAGCCCCATTTTGGTGTTCTGTACACAGGGCCCTCCAGCTGCTGATGTTTTATTTTAATACACCCCCAGTGTATAGGTAACCCCCGGCACGGCCCCTCTGGTTGCTGCTAGTTTTTAAAAATCTGAACCTTGGAGGTGGAGGAGCTGCTGCTCAAACACACAGATAGCACGTTTGGCACCTCCCTGAAAACTTGTCCTGATCCCCGCAGTATAGGGATACCAGTATTAAATATTCCCGCTTGTGCTATAGGAAGGTGAATGTACTTTCATTGTTGTCCCAGGGGATATTTTTTTCCCCTCTGAACTGGTGCTAAGTAACACACTGCTATTCAAAATGAGTTTTGAGCAGGGGTGAAAATGTTGCATTTGTCCTAAAATGAGAGAACTACAGAGCTGTCAGGGGACAAAAAAAAMTTAACATTTTGAAAATACATCCTTTGACATGCTTTATATGTAACCAGGTATTGCCAGAACATTGTAGGCAGCTTACTACCATAGACATTAGTGGAATCAGTGCAGGACAAACACAAGTGAACATTTAGTGGAAGAACACTTATTTTACTGAAACACAAGAAAAAGATTGAATGTTGGGTTGGTAGGGTGGTGTGCTCTCTACTACCCACATCTGGGTGGCACTGAAAGCATTTGTACGTTGTCCCTCACTGACAGCGTATAACATTTAGTCCTAGAAAGAGCACGTCAGCGTGGGAGTCCGATCCCCCTCTCACACCCTTACAGTACGTAACTGCTGTGTGCAGACCATGCGGAGATGTTAATGCGCTTGTTAACAGCATACTGAGGCTGCGCTGCTTGAAGGAAGCGCCCTGGAAGGGATGAGGGCAAGCGTGGCAATAGCAGCTGGAGGCTGCACGTATAGATGTAGATCTCAAACCATGCAGAGCAAAAGAGCCATAGATCCCTGCAACAGGCCAGGGTCGAACTCCTCTGAGGCTTGCAAGGTAAGACTGAAAAAGTGCAGCAGTTGTTGGAAGGCAGGCCGGACCGTCATTTGGGGGGCAATTTTTTTTTCTCCAAGGAAAAAAACTGTTTGGTCTCTCCTTGCAGCATTATACCACTGCCATATAGAACAGGAAAAAAAAAAATGTAAAGCAGCTACTGTATCAAAAATAGAACCTCTATTGCACATTTTACTGTGTTAAAATTAGTATCATCATGAATGTCCACGCACACCACTGTCTTTTTAGCCCTTGGGTTCCTAAGGGACTGATTTCCCCCAGACTTTACAAGACAACACTGTCCCCAAACCTTTCTGGGAGATTTGGAGGCCTGTATCCTGGAGGCAGACAAATACAATCTACATTTTAATTGAGTTTCAGCATCTTGCCACCATTGCAGTAATTTGTAAAACTTTTTTTTTCCTCATTTCATTATTGTTCAGTGTACTTCATGCTTTAAATATGGTCTGAACAACTTACTCATCAATTGACTACATTATTAAATCAGTATTTTTCATGAGGGCAATCCTTGAACTAGGTATTGAGTGTAGCTTAGTAAGAAGACAATAAGTTTTAGTATACATTTGGAAGCCCCCTATTTAATTAGTGTTGAATATCTAATGTTACCTCAGTTATCTGCAATTTCTTGTTGATCTAATTATGTAAATCAGGGCTTCTAAATGTCTATAGTTTTGCATCTCTGTAGCTGTAGGTATTTAAAAGGTCCATCCCACATGTATTAAAAATATATAGTGTAGCCACAGTGTCTTTTGTTGTTTAGCCATTATAATTTGTAATAAAATTCAGAAAAGATTTATAAAAATTACTATCCCAAGAATTGACCTTCTGCTTTCATGACTTTTCATATATATTCTTCAAGATAATGATCTAGAAAGTATCCTATAGTGGTACAGAACAAAATTACGATTTTTTAAGATTCTGGGGAATTTTAACAAGATAACCGTGGGTGAAGTGATGCTGGAGCTTAAGTTAGCAACCTAAAAAGTTGTGCAGTAGCCTTGCGAAAATGTAATTCTGCGTGGCCTGACGTTTGCTGGATTTGTGCATGTTTTATTATTCTATGGGAACCTGTCCACTCTAGTGATAATTCCACCATGTTCTGGTCTCAGTAATGATACCAAGTCTTCAGCCAGCTTGATAGGTGCGCTAAGTAAAGGTAACTTCAGGGGGCTTCAGCTTCAAGAAGCAGAAGCAGTAGGGTGCTCTTCTCTGCCGCCGCTACCTTCACAACTGGGAGGTTTTCAGTTTTGTGTTGTGGATTTAAAACCAGAGTTCAAAAATTTGCCACATGATGGCACCAAAAAGGAAGTGAAAAAAAATCCTGGGACAGATGCTTGGCAGACTGCAGTGCTGCCAGCAGCACAGATCAGCTGCACAGTCATGTGCAAATGATAGGATCTTGTGCAAACGATGATGATCGCGCCAGTGGCTCTTACAAGGTAGTAATATCCTGACCCTGTAATATTAGCCATAACTTCTTTTATCTTTGTTTCAAATTTGTGATGCGTGTTAGACTAGACCACAGACCTTCCTTCTTCTTTTTTTTTTTTTTTATTTTAATGATCTATATACAGAATTTCCCAGGTTTCTTGGTACTCCGCAAGTCTATAGACTGCTGGGATGTGAAACTTCTCGTGGCACAGCACCTGACCCTTCTTTTCCTCACTCTTTCCACAGAGGATAAGTACGGCAAGCGGAGACGGCAGGCATTACTGCTACCCACACTTTACATGTGCAGTGGACACAGAAAATATCCGCAGAGTGTTCAACGACTGTCGAGACATCATTCAAAGGATGCATCTCCGCCAGTACGAACTCTTGTGAGGGGAATCACCGTGGAACCTGTGGTTTTAAATTCTTTGCTCCTTACTCTTTCTCTTGATGCTACCCCACACAGGGTGGAAGAATATACTATAGAAATGTCAGTCTCTTCACTTTGTTTACTTTAATTATTTAACCTTAAAGCTGATTTGAAGCAAGTTTGGGTTGTTTTTCCATCATGCTTTTTGGGACTATTTTTGTGCTTTATTTTGACATGCCACTTCTTCGTCATTCCACTAAGCCCTTCGGCTACCTCTGTTCCCTTAGGTTTTGTTTTTTTAACTGAACGTGACCTGCTAAATTTTTTCCAGCAGGTTAATGTCAGTTCAAACTGGTATGTCAGCTGGATGACACTAAAGTCATACCTATCCCTCTGTGTGGGTTTCCTTTTTAACATGACATTGAAGAGTACTTGATGGGTGAAAAAAAGATTAATGCACTTTGTATCAGGTTATTAAATACTGTTGAGGAAGTAGACACACAATGTAGCAGCACCACAATATTTATTACTCTGTCACAGTTTTTAGCATTTCTGAGTTGCAGGTCAACTGATAAAGTGACCTCCTCTTTTAAGCCGTTACTGGCACAGGAAGTAGAGTAGATAATGAGAGGAATAGTGAAGACAAAGCAATTTTTCTGGGGTTTTGGAGCTAAGTGTCTCTGCACACCTCAGGCATTTGAATTACAGCTACTTTTCAGCCTGTTGCATCTAGGCAGAAAATTTACCACCCTCACTTACGTTATTTGTGCTGTCCACAAATGATCCTTTTAGTTCAGATCATTCTTGGACAACAGTCCTCTCCCTATATATATTTTTTTGTTTTACTGCTGGTTTATTATATTGTACAGACTGTAAAATGTAATATTATTTTGTACAACTTTATTGAAGAAAAATACTTGTAGAAGATCTTTGTGCCTTGATTATGGCTGTACCTGTAAAATGAGCTAAGATGTAAGTATGTTTTTGATTGCGCTGTACAGCTTGATGTCAACCTTACCTGCAGCAGTGACTGGAGGTAAGAACTTTATCTGTAGAGTTTAGGGGTTTTTTTCTGGTTTATATAAAAATGCTCTTTAGTATAAAAATTATAAATTATGCAAATTAACCACTTACCTTTCCAAGTAAGGTATTACAGTCACCGGATGTTGCAGCAAACATGCCTTTCTCTTTTGAAGTCTCAGCTTTAAAACATTGGAATTCATTCAAGTGTCCAAATTGCAACCTGGTGTTGTTCTAATGGGAACCAAGGATTTTTTTTTTTTTCCTTTATATTTAGAAAATATGTTTGGTAATTCTTTGGTCATTCATAGAACTTCACAATTGCACAGACCGATTGTGAATGTGTAAAGCACCATTATATAGAGCTCTTCAACCTTTGTACCAACAGCGGCTTTCATTGTGCAAGTAAATAGCGAGAAAGAARAAAAAAAAAAAAGGTGTACAAACCCTTGTGTCTGGCCTAAGAGAATTACAAGATGACATTTTTATTTCTCTTTTAATAAAGAGACACATTAGAAAATTGTTTTATTTTAAATATTGTAGAATCAAAATGTGTGAATATTTCTCAAACTTGAATAATTTATGCAAATGACATTCTCAAAACAAGTTGTGGTACAGTACAATATATAAAAAGCAAGAATTGCTGTAGCAATAAGGCATGTCCTTTTTAGTAACTATAACACTGCTTTATATTTTATACATAGGTGTTTTATGTCTGTGACTATATACTTTTCCTGTGTCCAAGATAACCTGTACAAATGTCTAAAATTACAGTTGCAATAACAGAAACCTAGAGAAGTGTTAGACTACATTACTTTATAGAGTGTTGTATCACACTTTGGACCATTCCCCCCACTTCATTTTAAATTTAGGGAGAGATAAAGAGCTAACACATTCCCCACATTGGCATATAAATCAGCAGGTTTGATTAACTTTTTACTATAAGCATCGTTATCAGTTACAAACCCCAATCAGTCATCTTTTTAAATTCAGACTGCAGACGAATTGAGAACTTGTTTCTGTTTGATGATAAACAATCCCATTTTAGACACTCGAATACGACCATTTCCTCTTCCCAGAAATGTGTGTACTTTGATACCTGTATGTTCAACTTAGTCATCAGATATTTCCCAGAAAGTGAAAGGCTGGGTGGAATAAGCTAATAAGAAACAAAATTCCCAAATGCAAAGATTCTCTCACTTCCCATGCCAAAGAAAGTAATCGAGTGAATAACAAAAGATACAGTCTTTTCTTTAAAAACAACCCCCAGCCCAGGAGTTCAGGCCAGAGCTCCCAGCCTCTGCAGGAATGTCAGCAGGAAGACTGGTCCTGGTGTGAAATAGTCCCTCTGGTTTTTCTGGGGCGGGTGGGGAGAAGCAGCAGGTTTGTCGCCTCTTCCCTCATACACAGCACGCGAAGATGCCAAGCTCAGATTTTACATTCTCTGCGCCACCCTCCGGGCAGGGGCCTGCAGCCCAGCTCTGCCGTGTGCTGCAGCGCGGCTGGTGGCCTCCGCCTCCCCGTGGAAGAGCTAGTGCAGTTCAAAATGTGACTCGACAATAAGTTAACAGAACTTGGCAGCCCTGCAGGAATCTAAAATAACGCGCATTCCTATCCCTATCTGTCCGTAGACCGAGGGCCAAGGCATAGGATAATGTTACTGCAGCTGTATTTGACCTTCCTTCTTGCAGAAGATCAGCAACTGGAGGGCCCCTCACCACACAGATCTCTGGGATGCAATAGGGCCCTCTTTTTTTAAGCTCATCATAGCACATCTTTTTAAAAATAGCAGCTTGAGGTGTCACCCTAATTTTTTTTTTTAAGCAGGTTTCAAGTGTGTATCAGCAAACTGGATCCACAAGCTTCTTCCCATTGTTGTCTGGTAGACGATAACTGCAAATTGTAGTCAGCTCACAATTTAATGTGTCAGGAACTGGAAGATTTCTTGTCCCAAACCACAGTCCCTTACATACGACATCCTAAAAAGGTTACGGAAATCCGCATCCCTCAGTGCTGATGTATCTAGTTTCTGCCTGACCCTAACAAACAGAAGTATGACATTAGAAGGGCCATGCAGCAATAAAACAGAGAAACATTTCCAGTTTGCAGGACTGAGCCTCCACCAGGGTAAGACACTAGTGCAGATAAGTGATGAGGCTATAGGATTTACATAATGTACAGTTACACTTTTAATATACATATTTGATACAAAAATTATAGCAGGAAAAGGACTCATTTGATTGTAGAATACAGTATTTTTGTACAGCATGAAACGTTCATTTCAGTTAATTATTTATCCTGTAGTAGTCATATCAGCTGTATAGGACTTCTATGGTATGTGTAAATGCAACCTGCCTTCAGACTAGCAATCAAATTAGGTCATTTGCTGGCATGAATATAGTCTGATGTTTGACTGTTCTCAGCTTTGGTATTTCAGTGACTGAATGCAGATGTCTGGCTCTTCATACTGCTTTATGCTTACTGATTAAACGCTGAGCAAAATAAAATGGTGGCGTGAGAAGCTGAAAATGAGCTAGTATCAGGATTACAAGCAGAGCACCTGCTGCACAGTATATAGTAAAGACTCTGCTCTCATACGGAAGGAAGCATTTTTGGAGGGAGAAGTCAGTTGGTGTTATGCTGCCCTGGAAAAGAAATGAAGACTGTCACTTTGCTGTTACAGTGGGTTCTGAATCAGGAGTAACACCGCGGCTGTCAGATCTCTGATTTCCAAATTCTGCGTTGGGTGGCAAGGGTTGGGGCCAGTTTCCTAGTACCAGTGCCTTCTCCAGGGGGCTGAAGAGTCCGTACCTTGTGGTGCTGGGCACTAACTGGAATATTCACCAGGCCAACATTAGCCCAGAGGCCAATCTTCCCTATATTCCATCTAGCGTAAATAGAGAGCTGGGCTCCTCATCTGATCTGCCTTCAAGAGAAGCCTAACTTTAGCTGCTGTAAATCCACCTGGAAGGAGCCTTCCCAGGCTAAAGTTAGGTTTTGTGAATGTGCCCCTTCCTCCCCCCAAGTCCTCCACCTACCCAGTACATGCTGCAAAAAACACGTTGGCTAATCCAAATTATGAACATGAACTTCAACAGCAAAGAACTTCATTGGGTTTTGGCTTGACGTTGCAGTTCAAATTAAAGTTTACAACGGACCGAGGCCGAGTTAAAACAGTAGTGAAGACAATGCAACTTTAATTAGCCAACCTCTTGTTTTGCAGTGAAGATGCACTGTCTGGCGTGTGCGGAGAGCATGTGTAGTTTGAAGGCAGCTACTCTCAGGAATATGGAATAAACAGAACTACTTTCAACAAGAAATACTAACCATTGCATAAAATGAATTTAAAAGTTTGGGGTTATCTGTGTATTGAGCAGCCTAAACTCAACAGCAGTAAAGATACATGAAAGATTTCCCCCCCAAGTCACAGACTACTCTGTAAACAGATTGTAGGTTTTGCTTCTTACTCCAAGTTTCTAGGAGTTCTGTTTTATTTTTGAACTGGGAAACTAATTGATTTACCTCTAAGGATATACTGAGCACTGGAACTGCCTGCAAGAGCATAACCAACACGCTGTATAAAATGTGAATTGGAAATGAGGAGGCAGACCATTGGCATGTGACAAAACGTTTTCACTGTGTGAAGCGGTTAATGCACAAGTTAACCATGCAAGAGTTTGAGGTGGATACGGTCTTGTTTTCATAGTTGGTAAATCAACCAAGCCAAACTAGTCTTTCTACTGTTCAGTGCACAATACTGATTATTTTTACAAGTCAATAGTTTACAATGCACCCTCTTTATAAGAAAATGTTAGATGCTTGTACCCAGATACTAATTAGATCTTTAACAGCATTGCTTTGTACCCCACAGAACATGTGGCTCCCACAGATGTACTTTATAAAGTGGATGCAGTGTACTGAGTGGGTTGGGTGGGTAGGCAATTTTTTTTATTTTTTTGTTTTTACAGGTAGAATCAGTTTTAAAATATAGCTGACTGCCATGTTGATTTATTTATGAAAGTTATCTGACAAAAATAAAAAAAATTAAAACTTACCATGATGAAACTAGGATTGTTTCTATTCCTCCAACTGAATGACGGGACGCTGATTTCTGGAATTTTCCCAGCGTGCAGCACTTCACAAGCACTATGTGTATGCCCACTGAGAATCAAACGGGGATGAAACCACCAGATCAGCTAGAACACAAAATGGTAAAGCGCAAAAATTAAGTCATAACTAAAAAGAAATTGAGCTTAAACCCCCTTTTTTTTTTTGCTTCTAACAGAATCAAATTATGGCAATTCTAATATTCTTACAAAGTGTTTTGTGCAAACAACTGTTTTCCAATGAGACGTGTTGATACTGTAATATTACTCATACCCATTTGGCCCTCATCCCAAATACTGGACTTTTTTTTTTTGGCCATACAGATCAGAAGAACAAAGGCAATAGCATGCTGTTGACATCACAAATAGAAAAACCTTGGCTTTAGTAAAGCAATGCTTTTTTCTTGTCTAAGGGAGAATCTTGTACTGCCAATCTTGAGTGAAGACATTTATGCAGAAGGAAACAAATACTGACCATTAGATTTTTAGGGAATACTTTGACTTTACATTTTCTTGTAGTTACTAATTCAGCAAAAGCAGTGCTTTCAAAGCGTTGGAAAATAGTGGCTTTCTACGAGGTTTGTCAATAATTTACACAGTAGATAAAGTACAAAATGCTAAACTGGAGGTAACAGCATTGCAGCAGACTTAAGAACGCCGGGACTTACAGCCTGTACCTGGGAAGCCCAGCAGAATCAAGGCCATGATCGCAATGATCCTCACAGGAGCAGCTCTAACAAGCAGCCTCTCAAAGGCCTCATTAAAGTGGGAGCAGCTGTGGTCTGTCTGTCTCAGCTAACATCCTTTCCAAAATTTTTTAATCTATATATATCCACACTCGCGTGTCATCCCCCCCCACCCCCCCCATACTCAAGTTCCTAATATATCAAACCTTTTGTGATGCTTCTTGAGACAGTACATCGTACTTTTCTTTAAACGGGATGTTCTTCTCCTCTGCAGGAGCAGAATCTTCTCCACTGCATTCAGCATCGCTTTTCCGATAGAGGGGGTAATGCTGGGAGACATTCAAAGCAAGGATCAGTTGTAAATGATCCAGYCTTTCTGGAACAGTAATAAATACACTAAAAACATGTCAACATGTTGCCTCACCCCACCTCTAACACACCTGTAAAAGGATGGGTTCTGAAGCTGGAAGCTTTTCCACATCACTGCACCTTTTGTTGGAATGATTCGGTTTCTGTGAATAAAATCAAGCCATACATATTGTCTTCACCTATGTGTACCACAGGGGTGGGGAAGGGAATTAAATGATAGCTAGGTTTTGAGGGGTTGGGGGTTTTTTGTTGTTTCGTTCTTTGTGAAAAGCAGTATCGGCTCGGAGTACAGTGTTTAAATACTGTCCACTGTATAAACTTTTAAGAGCCTCTACTGTGGATGGAATGGGAAATGCTTTAATTCCCCTTTCTGTATATGCTGTAAATATGGTTGCACTCCTCCTGAATGCAGAAAGCAACAGCAGAATCTCACTGCACAAACAAGGCAAAAGAGATTTAGGGCAGCCCAAGAGAGAGAGCAGTTAGAGTCTAGCAATTTTTCCACTGGGAGCCAGTTCCCTGATTGACTGCCAACCCAGTCAATCATGCTGCCTACCGTGCATCCAGTCGGCCTGTGAAAAAGGGAAGAGGAATGAAATACAAGAAGCAATTGGATTTGATGAAAAAATACTACAATTAAAACATTACTAGGCTATCGAGACAGGATTCCAGTAGAATCATAACTAAAAGAATAGGCTAGCTTGAAGGATATAAAACACAACAATACGCATACATAGAAATGCAGGGATTATTATGTATCTTAAGTTTATTATGTATCTTAAGGAGGGTTACAGAACTTCTCCTGCCGTTCCTTGGAACAGAGGAAATGACACCGTCTGTTTGTTGGCAGCACTGACAAGGAAGTTAACACCATTAACACAGAGCAACACAGTTAATAGTTAAGTAAAAACAGTAAGAGGCAAATGAGGAGAAGAAAGATTTGCTAACAAGTTGCATTATGAACTGGAAGCAGATTTTTTTCAGGAGAGTCTTAGTTATATCCTGACTATTGCTGCAGTATCAGTACTCCCATTGCAGCGGCCGAGTTGCTGGGTATAATCAGATCTTTAATAAACTCTTACCTGCTGGGAGCAATTCAGTTTGTGAGAAAGCGCCACAAGCTTTGCCTCTGAGGTACGGCAGACGGCACAGCCATCACCCTCCATGGCAACGCTGTTCACTATGACAAAGCTGGAAAATACCAGGGAGCGGGCAAAGAGAAGGGAAGTGGAGAGGACGGGAAAGCATTTGCTATTCATGCACATGTGCGGGATAAACTTTATTTTATAAAATGCAAGTGTTCCAAAGTTGGACACAGCTCAGCAAAAGAGCAGAACGTAACAGCTTCCGAAATCACGTGCTATAAATCCTCTTTTGAGCATCCATACTGTTCGCTGTTTCTCTGCCTGGTAGGCTGCTTTATAATCAGTTGTTAATTATGCTGCACAATATACTGTATGCTATGCTTCATGTTTACACTTCACAGGTTTTTTTATATTATAACAGATACTTAAGTGGTATTCTAGTGGAATGTTAGAAGCCCACTAAGCTGAATTCTGAGGGAAAGGAGAACTTGCTTCTCTCCCCACACACATTTTAGGCCTCAGAGACATAATTTTAGACATTCTATTTCTTCAGAACAACTGAAAAGCAAAACAGCACTGCATTTGGCTGGCTACCCTGAACAAACTTAGTTTCATACTCTGCAGTTTCTCACACAGAAAACAGGATTTTATTTGTAATCGAAAAAGATTACCCTGTAGATTTCAAATCAACTTTAAACTTCTGCCACAAGATTCATACCTGTTTAGTCACTCATTCAGGACTCGAGAGATATATTCGCAGTTCAATTCAGCATGTTTTACAGACATAAATGAGCTGAATGCCTCCACTTAAGAGATACTGGTCAAAACCAAAAAAAATTAATTCTCTTTTATCAAATTAAGCTGCTTTTATACCATAGATTTGTTAAAAATAGTTTATCCGGGAACGTTTCATTAATAATGCAGCTCGTTTCAGTTAATGAATATGATACTAGACATACAATCTGCAACTGCTGTGCTATTTTATCAAAGGGGACATGGAGATATTCCTTAATAACTATTTTTTAAAACAGCTGAAATACATTATCTAGAGGACCCCACATCTGCATGATAAACAATAGCATTATACTGAGCATTCATGAAGCTGATAGATCTTCCTAAAAAAGACACACCATTTCTAGACCTGTTCAGAATATTTTTAATGTTTGCTTAATTAAGGGAACCAGTGTAAACCTGTAGGTTTTGGATTTTACATTTGCGTGAGTGATTATAGCCTGATGGCATACGTGCCAAATGCAGAGTGGCAATGGGTCTTCCCTTCATATATCTGAGGTTTAAAGACAAATGCCTTTCCACAAACCCACTATTGCTTTCCCTCATTGGGTTCCTAAAAGGAACAAAAGGGCACACGATGGACAACTGCAGCCACAGACACACAACTATGAGGACAAGCTCTGTAACAAGGTCTACTCTAAGCCAAAACCAGCTTGTGTGTTATTACCCCACCCTGTGGAAAAACTGTGGACAAGCAACTGCTATGTTCCCAAATTCCTCAAACAAGAGTTAAGTTCTGCAGACTAAAGAAGTTATTAAAAGTAACGAAACTCTCAACTTGTAAGCACAGAGGGGGTTTGTTTGTGTTTCTTTACTGAATCCTATTCTTCTGTTATGTTTACAGCCATGGGTCATTACCAGCTGCAAGGAAGTAAAAAGGCAAACCAGAGAATTTGATTCTGACTCCACAGTACTTTTCCATTTAAAAGGAAATTGTTACAATTCACCTAGCTCAAAGTACGGCTTCCACTCCATATCAAAATACAGGTTTGTACAAAGTGTTTGATGTTTTAACATATCACAAGCTAGATACAAAGTTTAAAAAAAAAAATAGGCTCTAAGTTAAGTGTTCCCATACTATTTCATTAGAAATTTCACTTCCAGTTCTCGGTTTTCATCACTCGGGTCTGCTAGCTCAATAATCGCTACTCTAAACATTGAAAAAAAATTAAATATACTCACTTTATTCCTTTTCGAGTTATTAGCTTTCCTGAAGTAAAGTTGAAAGCCTTTTCAAATCGATTTACCTTGTAAGTAGTCATTCTGTGTCACAGAGCAAAAACACAACTGAGGTAAGAAATTGGCATTGTAAATCACCTGACACAGTTGCTTTACAGTTTGTAGACCATTCAGGCAGCTTGCTGCTCCATTATCTAGATCACACATTCATTCAGCAAATTCACGGGGATGCTGTGACACCCATAGTGTACTCTGTCCCAGTCACATCAGTGTAAGCACAGCCATCCTATAGAAGTACAGCACAGCGAGGACACTTACACTCTTCTATGCTGAGATAATGGGAAAGGGAATATGCTCAGACAAGAGGCCCAACACAAGGAAAAGCAGCTTCCAGACTTCTCTGCCAATGCAGAAAGACCAGCTCTGAACAACTTCGCATATGCTCAGAGAAGCACAAAAGTAGCCTGAAAACTGTTCTAAAATGTATTCTTAGGGTGCACTGTGCACAGATGGATACCTTGTAAGATCTTGCTCTAAATTACAATCCCTTCTAATTTGGTTATGATCAAAAACTTCTGTATAAACACACAAGAGGTCAGTCAGACACAAAACCAGTTACAAAATGCATGCCAACGTTTCATTCTTGGCACTTGCATACTCCTTTCACTGACAAGACTTACTCATAATGAAATCCAATGTCATGGTTCCCAACGATAACCACTAGTTCAGTAGAAACTGGATACTTAAACATTTTCCGAAATCTCCTGATGTCATCTTCCCACGCCTGCATGAGAAAAAATAAATGGAGAAATTAATGCTGTTCAACAGTATCGAAGGGGACCACTAGTATATAATACAGAAGCACACACTCAGTGAGATGTTTACATTTTGTAAGTTTTATATAAGGGGGAAAAGTGCCAAGATACTACCAAAAATGAAGGAGAATCACAACATTTCAACTCATATCTAAAACACTAGAAACTCTACCAGTAGGACAACTACATTAATATTAAACAAAGCCTTGCATACCTACTCTGGTTTCTTCTGCCATCCATTTGCTTCAAGAAATCCTCATTTTTTGAAATAAGAGAGCTGTTGATGTCATACCTGAGGTGAGCTCCATTTTCCTTCATCAAAGACATCTCCCAGAATAAAAACAATATCTGGCTGCAGTAACCATAAGGCAGTTTGGAAAGATCTCTCCATTTGCCATTCCCTGAAAGGAAAATACATACCCAGTCATCACTGCCTAACTTCTGGATCCTCAACTCTGAATACACAAACACAGCCTGGCAGGAACGGGAATATGGCTCCTACACACTGAAAGCACTAATACGAAATTCAAATTAAATACTTAGAAATCACGTTTAAGTACAGTAGGTGCATCTTACCTGGTGGGTAATTCCACCACAATACAATCAGAACCAACTCATGCAAGAAGTAATACCAGCTTGTTTATTTTTCATTACAATTCCATTAAACAGCAATTAATTACAGCAGTGAATTATTGCACATGTTTTACTATGCTATTGTTTCTGCAGCAAAAGTTTATAATGTTCATATTATGGTAGAATAAGTACTTTCTTTCAGCATTCTGCTTTTTCTTCTTTTGGACTAACAGAAACATGGTTTTGTAGGCATAGGATTGGATTATCTTTGTTTTTAAATGTGATTTTGCCTCCAACTCTTCTACCACAGAGACAAACTTCTACCAGCTTCCTTATCTCTGCCATTAAAGGAATTAACTATTGGGACATCCAAGTCATCTGGCTCATTTTTAAGGCATTCTAAAAAATAGTTACATACTGGAAAAGACTATCTGACCCATCGAAAATGCTCAGGCATCTACACCCACATACTACCTGAACACTGAAGACTGCACTGCCTCAGTAAGTCCCACTTGTTAACCTTTCAACACTGGTTTATTATCCAGCACAGATCCGGATAGGCAAGTCAGAGGCAGCATGCACACTTCTTACAAGTACCACAACATTGGTTTTAAACATCTGTCCCATTAGCTACTATTAAAAACTCTAAAACCAGGAGAGAGATTATTCAAAAAAAAAAATTAATTATTACCTTCTTAGCTTATCCAGCCAATGTCCTTTGATTTCACCAAGCAGGTGAGTATCAGCTAAAATTATGGCCTTTAGGACTGAAATTGAAGTCTCTTTTTTACCCATGTGAGCTCCACCTTTCACTTCTGGCCATTGACATTGAAAAATTACCACATAATAAATTAAAAATTCACAAAATATTAACACTGAGCTGACAAAGCACACAAGTTTCAGCAGGAAACAGAGCCTCTTCTTCAAAGCAAGACTCTTCACAGTGGTCGAGCTAGAACTCAGCATTGCAGTACCAGCATAAGACTCCTTCCCAATGGCTCAGTTCTCGTCTCTCAGGTGAAAACGGTAGGGGCTAGTCAAAGGATCACGTCGGGCTTCGTATCAGTACAAAATCCCTGTGGAGAAAATACAAAATAAAATATTCATTAAGCCAGCATTCCCTGCGAAAAGCTACCGTGTAAGGCCTACAGGGTTAGCTTCTTGTCTCCCTGAAAGATTTGGAAATATATAATTGACCTAAAAAGCAAAGTTGGTCTTCTGCTTCAGGTCACAGACGGCTATGCCGCTTAGCATAGAACTGCACTCTCTCCTACCAGGACCAAGGCAACCAGTTTAAAGCCAGCCAGGATCTTGGTGCGTGATGCTTTTTTAAAAACTATTCAGTGAAAACACTGTGAGTAGGGGTCAAAGGTACATAAAGACAGAGCTTAGCTTGAAGAGCAGCAAGAAAAAAATCCATCAGGATCCATATCATCCTGGCCACTGCAATGCCACGTGCAATCACTCTCTGGCATAAGTCACATAACATGACTATGCCAAATCAATGCAATTACCACCTTTAATACAGCTCGTTGTAATAATCTCCAAGAACCAAAAGCAATTTACTATCCCAGAACAAGTTTACCGGAGCTTTCCAGGAACACGGGCACAAATACATGACTAGTTAACTAATGCTGCTTCATTTCTAACAAGGGGAAAACAAGAAACATCTAAGCCTCAGAAACAGAAACTGCACTACAGCTGAAGAGAAATGTGGGAAAATGAGCCTAAGTTGGTAAGCTTACTGTATTTACTGATTTCTTCCACCTTGGATAGTTTGTAACCCAAACAGGGAACTTACCCCTTTTGAAACTACATTAGTTTCTGCCACTTTAAAGGCTAATACAAAACAAATGTCTTCACTCTGATAAGCCACAATTGTAACAGGGCTCATTGATTGTTTCATTTGTGTACAGGCATTCAACAGAAACTCATTATTCCTGGTGTAAGGAGGAAATACCCACACTTTCACAGTTCTGTTTCTTCTACAGTCCTTGGCAGAAACACTTTTCCAGTGTAAGTGCCCACAWGAAACAAGTATCCCACCTGAGAGGACAGGGATACTAGCCTTACTTTCAAGTAAAATCACTCAGGTTCCACGTGCAACCTCTCACGGTTTCAGTCTGAAGAGTACTGCATGTCTGAAAGACTCACTTTTTAAAAGGTAAACAGTGTAGCATGGTCACAGTAAAAGGGACTCCAGAAGAGCTATAAAGATGTTACTTCACATGCTCATGAACAAACTTCTAGAGAAATCCACAAAGAAAAGTCTTGTCCCTGCCCAAGAATGGGATTGCAATTTTGCTTTCTACAATAGAAAAATTCTAACATAGGACTAATATCCAGAATGTTAGCAATTGCAGAACACAGTACTCGGTGATTAGCAGCCAATGTTCCTTTGAATTGACTAAATTTGATTAGAACTGTGAATACTCAGTACCTTTGAATATTTAGACCCTAAATATTAGGAACACTAGGACAAAATTACAGAACCACACAAAATTAGCAGATCTTTCCTAAAATCCTGGTCTCAGTTACATGCAGAACACAGAACAAAACTTAAATTGCTTTACTGCCCTATGCCCTAGCCCATTTGATTGATGTCTCATGGAAATCGAAAACTGACATGTGATTATCATCTCATTTTTCCAACCAAAACCTCAATTTGATAATAGCCACTTATTTTCAAACACGAGCTTCCCATATCACCACTACAAAGAACTTATTCAAGACAAAGAACCATTAGTCTGCATCATGTAACATTTCTAATACGCATTATTTAATGTTAGCATGACTAATACTTAATTGCATGCAATTCAGTTCTATCTAAACTTAGTTTAGCAGGAGAAAGCCACCGGCCAGACGTCACAATTTCACAATACAGAGGAACCACACATAAAGGCTGATTAACTTGGTTAATATTCATCTCATCTGCACTTTAACTAACAATAAAAATCAACAAGATCTTGTTTACACATCTCACAAGGCAAGATTAAAGCAGAAATGTCTGTTCAACAGACACAGCAACAAGGACAAAAGACAGGTAAATTCTTAACTAAGCACACAAAATCATACGGCCTTATCCTGCACAAACTGCACCTACCCCAGAATTTGGAAGTAGAATTTGGCAGTCCTAGATAGTCTCCTCTTCCGACAAAAATAGTACTAATTTGAACAGAAAATGCCAGTAAGTTGTTTAACTTGCATTAGGCATGTCAAAAAAAAAAAAAAAAAGACTGTAAAACCAAAAAACCCTATGACTCTTCTTATTCACAACCTACACAAAGCTTAAAACAAATAAAACCTGTCATTTTGCTATCAATATCTATGCATTCTCTAGAAGCTTTTCATTACATTATTTTTCACACATCAAATTGCTGCGGAAGCTGTCCAAACAGCTACAGAGCTGCAGCAAAAAGCAGCTCTTTACAGATCAGTGCGGGGGGGCGGGGGAAAAAACCCACCTGATCTTCAGAAGTAAAACGATCCCTTCAAATGCAAAAAAAACCCAAAACCTGCAATTAGTAGAAAAGAAAAATATCTTCAAGGCAAAACTGCCATTTTCAAAAGTCACAAGCAGCAACTGATACAATCAAAACCACAGAGCCGGTCATTTCTACACACATTCCCTGTCCCGGCATTTCTGCTGCTAGCTGTTACTATTCTGGGAGTTGTGCCGCAGATTTGGAAGACGCCAGAGGTCTCCCATCTGCACCCTACACATTTCCAGCTTTCCTGATAGTGAAAGAAAAAAGGRGRGGRAAGGRAAAGAAAAAAAAAAAAATCACAGAAAGTCAGTGATGCAGAATGCGCTGAAAGACAACTCCTACTACTGGCTGACAGAAATCCCTGCCTACCTCACTCTGCCACCTGCCAGTCCACGGCTGCTCACGTCCCAGCTGAACTGTTTGCTCAGGACTGTGGCTGCACATCTCTGCACACCAAAGTAAAAGGAGTTTAACCGGAAACCAGGCACATGCAGTAGTAATCCCAGCCTCACATACGGGTACCCACGGACCGGAGACCCACATCCTCTCACACGTGATGGCAAGGTCAAAAATAATGCTGTCAGACTGCATGCAGACTGCAAGATGGAGGTGTGGTTCAGCATGTCACTGCACAATACATTGCTACTACTCCTCCTTGCATGGCTGATTATTAAGATTAGACTAGAATCCGGTTTCTTACTAGAGCTTGAGGATCTCAGTTATGAGAAAAGACTGAAAGATTTCTCRCTATTTCTTGTTCTAAATATATGGGAGTGGCCTGATGCAAAACTGATTTTTAAAATTTTTAAAAGCTCATCATAAAGGTAAGATCAATATTTTCACTATATTATTTATTTTCAATTGTTTGGACAGAGAATGTACTCTATAACGGAAAACTGATTTCAGTAGCTGGAAAACAGCAAAATTCTGCTAGTCCCGACAATTTTGTATTCAATGTATACATTCTTTAGGCAGTGGAGAAATAACCTTGAACTTTTCCTTCTACATGTTTTAAGAACCATTCTGCACAACATTTAAAAATCAGCCTGTGGACGAGGACAATTACCGATTCATTTAATAATGTCACCAAAGTTTAAATATGCTAGTATAACTTTATACCACAAAACTGTGGAAAAAAAATGCTCAAGTGACTAGCGCTCAAAAAAAAAGTTTGATGCTTTCCTTCTCTAGCATTCATGTTTATTTTGCTTACTAACAAATATTAGATACATTTTTCACTTAAAATACTTCCATCATACATGCTATTCTTCCTATTTTCATCCATCAATTTTACTGGGAACACAGACTTGCATCACTCCTCTTCTCTTTCCCTTTTCCACCTCTGTTCAGAACGTTATCCAGCTTTCATTCACAAGTGAGCCAAGAACGAAACAAGGGAAACCTGACAATGGTCTACAGCCAGACCAGAAAGCAAGGAGTTCTGGGGCTTTACCCTCTCTCTTACTTAGTGAATGTGTAACTCGGAACACCTCATATGCTTTGAGGCCAATTTATTAATTTACAACTACATAAAACTGTCCTAACAAACAAAGTGGGATACAAGAGTCCTAATCCTACTCCTAGTCCTGTCCCTAATGAGCGTGCAAGTATTTTTATTAAGCAAAAGCAGCTGTATTAGGTTATAAGCAAGCTTAGTATTTCTAACCTTGTGATAAAGTTTTCACTCAATTCTTCCATTGCAATGTCACAAAGGTACAGGTTTACAACTTTCAGACAAATATAGTTCTATAATGTAACTTTGTTAAACTTTTGTGAAATGTAGTTACAAACAAGTTCAGGTTCAAATCTCACAAGGTTTCCCTTCTGCAAGGTATATTTGCAACTGGGAGTTGTCTCTTGTCATTCCAAGCTCTCTCCCTCTGAAGCAACATGACATTTCTACCTTGTGAACTGTGACACTCTGCACTCCAGTTTCCTTTCACCACTTCAAATACCAGAGCTCTTCAAATACCTCACTCTTCAATCAAATAAGAGTTCTCATGAATTCTTGTTTTGGTACTGCAAGACAACTCTCTGACCCATCTTTCTGAACACAGTCTTTCCAATTCTAAACCCTAAATCCTTCCTTCATCCACAAATTTTAACTTATTATTGTGATTAAAGAAAAACTCCAAGCAGGGATTTAGCATTTTTCTTTTAAGAAATCCCTTTGTAATAATTTAATGATAGAATTAATTTCTGTCTGCATTGGCACATCCTTAGGGCTGAAATTCATAAAGACTGCCAAATCTGCAGATCTACTTTGATTTTATGTAGTTTACAGAAAAGGATAAATTGGGAAATTCTTCAAATTAAAATACAAAGATTTTATCATATTCCCATAAACACCCACAACCACTCCTGCAATGAATATATTTTACAAGTGTGAAAGAGAGAGGTTTTGAAACTTAGTTGAAGTTATACAGACCACAGTTTATTTAAAAATCATATAAACAAAAATGAAAGGCACAAAATACAAAAACATTTCAGAGCAGCTTGTCATATTGAGATCATATTATTAAATCCATAATATTATCAAAATGTGGTACTACATAAGCCATGGTAGGTTTAAATGTTGCAGTAAGTGTAAAAAATATGTGGAAAATCTACTTGCCATTAATCAGTAGTTACAAATGTGCTGTAAAAGGAAGTCCATACATTACACTTATTTGTTTCAAGCACTTTTCATACTGATTATTCAGTTTCACAGATTCCTGTACAGCATGCTTTAGATCTTCCACCTCTTCAAAAAAATCCTAGAGAAACCCAAAAAATATTCACCTTAAAGTTTCTTTCAAAGACATTCTCAGTAAGAGCTAGTCAGCATTTCAGTTGTTCCCAAGTTCAAAGACACTTTCTATATTTTTATTAATATATGGTTGAGTGATGCAAACACAGCTACAGCGAGATAGAGCAATCAACTATAACCTTACGTAATAATTTAAAACTTTACCCTGAACACATGATGCAAGCAGAATTCAAGTTATGTTAGAGCCTGAAATACAGGCTAATAATAGGAAAGATGAATTAAGAGAAGGAAAAAATGTTGATTTATTAGAAAGCTACAAAATGATAGTCCAAAATGACAAGGGAATAATGTCAACCTCATCTGTGCAAAAATATAGCTATATGTGCTGAAGTCAGCCAGTAGTAGATAACACACCATTAACTTTGAAGATCTGAAAGTTGCAAGATTATAAAAAAGGGACAACAAGCAAGGAGAGAGATGAGGAGAGTAAACTAAGGAGGATGATGTTAGCATATGAACAARACAACACTAAGGAGTTTAAGATGGAAAAAGGGATACCATATTTAGACCTAGAAAGATATAAAATATTTTTAGACCTTAACTGCTTTGTAAATTGCTAGTATGAGTTTAGAACCTTAAGCACAACTACATTTTGTTAATGAATGTCCTATTTCAGAATAGGGTCTATTATTGATGACCACACTATGTTAAAAGTTTGATTTTCACACTGAAAAGGGTAAGATTTATGAGGCATTAAACTTGACAGAGCCTAATACGGGTAACACTATCCAACAGGTTCAATTGGCTCAAATAAAAGCAATTTACAACAAAGGAGGGAATGAAAAACAGCAATATGTAAGGCTACACAGAACGTAAAGAGACAACCCAATAAGAAAGCCATAAAAGCCAAGTCCTGTTGAACTTATTTAATGTCAGCCTATGTGGTTTCACTTTCTCAGATTGATCCTTTCGTAATTACACTATCCCAGAATGCATAACGTAACAGGTAGTTCTAGCTGTATCTAATTCAACTAGGGTATAGATTCAGCTTCACAGAAATAAACTTCATTTATTAAAAATATCGATGGCCCATAGCTTAAATGTTTTGTTCAGCTCCCGCAACTCAAGTCTATTGAGCAATTCTGATCCTTTGTAAGTGAAGTCAGAAGTTGTTGGGAAATACAAGGACAGCAAGCAGAGTGTAATCGCCCAAGACTTAATTTCACCAACCTTGGAAAGTCCTATCTACCAGAGTAACACTGTATCTACTTATATCCATCTATATTTGACATCTTCAGCTGCCTATTCTTCTGCCTTTTTTTTTTTTTTTTAAATGAACAGCTGCATACATCTTAAATAACCTACAGTGACTTAAAACTGCCTAAAAAAGGGTCACTGATAAAAAGCCATAACCTCAGATTTGTATATTTCTCTTCCAAAAGATGAAACTTGCAGCCACAAATTGTCCCTGACTCCCAAACACGGGGATCTAGAACTCACCCTGGCTCAATGTTCTACAAGTTTCACATTTAATGAACTATCACCATGTTTTACTGTTACCCCTGTAATGAAAGCTAGCATAATATTTAGCTTGTGAGAGGGGACTAAAATCTTAGGTCAGTACATTAAACTAAGTCCTTTATAGCCAGATAAGAGCTCTTCATCTTTTCACTTAATTTCAAGAATTACCAAATTTTCACACTTTCTCTTCCTACACCTGTATGGACAATCTACCACAAAACCTTCAAAGCYCTCCCCTCTGTCCCCCCAAGCTTAGGGTTCTGTCATGTCAAACTTTGACATGTTTAAGTTCAAGAGAAAATAGTTTTCCTCTCACTGACATCATGAAGCAATAGAAGTGATCATTCAAAAAAATATTTGTATTATGTCTGCAAATGCCTGTTGGAAGGAATTAAGACTGTTACCAGGAGTTACAGTTTTAATGTCATAACGACATGAGACAAATAATTTTTCATGAAGGAAACCAAATTGCCCAAACATTAAAAAAAAATCCACAAGAAAATCCAGCAGTTTAAATTCAAAAAATTAAAAATAAAAATTGCATTATTCCTCTTCCTTAGCTAAGCAGTATTGTAGGACATTAATGTTTCAAGGAGTCATTCATTTCCATTTCTTTCTCAGAATGCTATAAATGGATTTTTTATGTATTTTGCTTGATAACAGCATATGTTCAGCCTAAAGATAAGTTTCGGTTCAGGCAGAAAAGTTAGTTTTTCAAAAATCACCTATTCTTAAACTTTTCCTAAAATAAATTACCTTGTCTAATCCGGCTAATTCATTTTTTAGTGCTCTCCTTTCTGTAGACAACTTTTCATTTTCTTTCTTCAGCTTTTTAACCTCCTTCAACAATAGCTCTATATTCAAATAAAAAATATAGACTTCAACCATTACAGTCAACCTCCCCCTCACATGAATCATATTACAGCTAAAGAGCTGCCTACGTTTTGTGATATTAGAAAATTATGGTTCAGCTTCTTAAAGTACCTTTTTCAGAAAGTGATTTATTCTTAAGAATTGGCCCAGCACACTCCCAGGTGCTATGAAAGATAAGAGGATCTGTCAGTTGGATAATCTGAATCTACCAGATTCTCAGAATGTGGGATTACTTTACTTTAAAATCCACAAAACATACATCACATGTCTTGATTACCTTTTTCTGACTTACGGGAGGGTCACATTAGCCCTTGCTGACAGCACATTTCCTGAAAATTATGCCTACATTTTATGATCTCTTCGATCTCTTTTTATGCTTTGAAGCAGAACAGGATTGCACCTTAACTTGTGGATTTACTTATGTGAGGAAGAACATGCTCAAACCAGTATTGTCTGGGTTTGTCCCACATTTTAAGGCTAAAAACAGGTTCTTTTGTGCATCAGTGTCTGCAAATCAAAGAATGGAGCGGGAAACATTATCACCGAGAGATCTGCATAGCTACAGCTTACTGGAATAAATAATAAATAGTACACTAAATACAGCCATCCACTCCCACCCATGACTACACCCACATACCAATTTCAGAAAAAGAGAAAAGCAGCAAATACTTATTTTTATCGCAAACAAATGAAGGGCTGGATCCATAGATAGGACTTTGATTATGAGATGCCATTTTTACATAACGTTTTCAAAAATGAAAAACATTTTAGATACTGCTGGTTGAAGTAGAAGAAATAACCTGGAGCATGCCTTTGGATCTGAAATGAAATGCATCATCTGTGATGGGCATACTGGAAGCAACATCATCAGAATTAACCGTACCATTACCTAAATATTTACTGCAACAGGATTCCTTCTTTTTAGACATGTCCCTGCGAGATGTTACTTCTCCCTCTGGGGTTTGACTTCTTTTTCCAGAAACAGCACTAGTTTTCCAAGAAACCTTTTTACATTCCAGTTGCTCAATTCTTTGCCTCTGCTCTCGAAGATTATGCTCTAGCTCATGAATTTTAATCTGTCAAGAAACTAAAATTTTTTTAAAATGCATAGAACAAACACAGTTCAACTGAATACAACTAGAAACATATCCTGAATGCAAACCTAGAGCTTCCAATTGCTGACTTAAAACTACATTCATCCAAAGTGTTTGAAAGGAGAAAAAAAATACAGCAAGTGAAGTTCTGCATACATCAAAAGTGTTTTAAAAAAACCTGTTACTGAGCACATGCTCGCAAGACAGTATAAATGTACATGCACAAAGATATTAAACCTTGCCGCACAATAAAGCATACTTTTACGGCAGCAATTGCCAACTTCTAAGAAAAAGTACATATAATCCAAATCATAACAAATATTAATTTCCACACAAATGAAGCACATGTTCCAGACTCCTAGGAGGAAATTAATTAGAGTGGTCAGCTGTAATGCTTGATCAATGCCTAAAGAGGCCGTAGCCACTTGAAGGTTCTTGAACCACTCCTGGCCACGCAAGCCTACCTTTGCTCCAGTTACRATGCTAGTCTCTTTGCACAACAAGCCAACAGATCTTGCTACCCGACAGAAGACTATTTGCCTTCATTTGGTTAGCTTACTGCTGGATTTCTGAAATAAATCAGCTCATAACACATACAGAAAAATATCAGGGCTGGTACAAGAGAGGTCGGAAGATGCATACACAGTTGGAAGGAGGGGTAGGTAGGTGAGTAAAGAAAAAAGCAAGGAAAGGGGAGACAGCTTTCAGTTACAGACATACCAGTGACAGAGTTCACTTTCAAAGGGAACTACAGACTACCTTCCATTATCTCAGCGGCATGGGAAACAAAAATGAGTATAAAAAGAAAAACATGGTCTCATTTTACAAATGTAAGAATTACTTTTCAGTCTCACTGAAAGCTCACGTTTGGCTATTTGATACCATCTCCTACAAATTCTACTTACAGTGAGATTTTTAATTGCTTCACTTTGCTCCTGGTTTGTTTTGATTTCTTTAACATAACGTTTCTGTAGATCATTATACATCTGAAGTAGTCTAAAACAGAAGAAATGCATAAATTGCAATAAAATACSAAAGCCAACAAAAAGTGCATCCTTTATGATAAAAGTATTACAGATGCCCCATAGAGATCACTTGGACTGTAGCTGTACTGTAGAGACTCGTAACAGAAATATTTAAGATGGGTGTGAATGAAGTGTGACCGGCAACACAGAAAGAGAAAGCACCAGAAAAAACAGCAAAGCGAGAGTTAAAAGAATGGTCTGTATCGATGGCAAAGAATCCCTTTCACTCAGCCACACTGAGGACCCTGTTGTTTTTGTCCAGCCCACATGGCCACACTCTGATTAAACCTCAGTACAAATAACTCGTTGATAGAAGACCTATACACTAGCAAGAGGAGGGTGGCAACGAATTTGCAGCACGTCACATATATCATTCCTCTCCCCATTAGCACAACAAGAATAGCAAAAGACCACTCCTAAAGGATATAAAAAAGTTTGTCCAGAAACTAGTTTCTTGCCACCAATCAAGAACCCATGACGAGGACTCGTAAGGCAGCGTCCCCAGGTGCCAGTGTCCCCAGAAAAAACAGACATTTTTCCTATTTTATTAGAATCATAGAATCATTAAGGTTGGAAAAGACCTCTAAGATCATAGAGTCCAACCATCAACCCAACACCACCATGCCCACTAAACCATGTCCCTAAGCACCTCATCTATACGTCTTTTAAATACTTCCAGGGATGGTGATTAGATGATTAGGAATTCGAATAAGAGCCAGCATTCATACTAAGTCATGACTGCGCACCACAAGCAGGATGAGCAATACTAGTAGAGAACAGCTTTGTAAAATAACATAGAAATAGATGCTAGAAAAAAAAAAGCTAAGTCAGGTTATCTATACGCAACCTAATACAAAGCAGGTCCAGCACTAGATTCAAAGCATAACTCAGACTTCTTCAACATATGCATCTAATTAGGCACTCAATTCAAGCCCAGAGCTAGACACCCAGCCTTCCTATATAGTTCACAAAGAGAGTCTGGTGGACTGCAAAGGTATTTAAAAAAAAAAAAAAAGAAAGAAAAAGAAAAAAATGGGCCTTCTACAGCCACCTAAAGGAAACACTAAAAACAGGGTGTTTGAATCAAGAGCAATAGGGACTGCCTCTATCTTTGTAAGATCCACAGCCCACAGCCCATTTCTGTAAGTGGACAAAAAGCAGCCTCTGAAAGAATGGAACAGCCTATTTATTTTAAAATCAAGTCATAGACCAACATTTTATGTAGCATGTCTAGTCATTAAAATGTTTCAATATACATTTTCTTAAAACAAAATATATCTTTTGTATCAAAAAAGCAGTTACAAGAGTTTATTTCTAGAATTAATTGGCAAACTACAGTAAGTCATGGCTCACTTCTAAAATCAATTAGACTGACAAGTAGAATCACTTGTGTGGCTTATTTTAAAAGCAGTACTAACCTATAAATTTTTTATATATATATACACATTAAAAAAATTGAGCTATAAAAATGAACTAAGAAAGCTCCTACAAAATAGAAAATGAAATTACATAATTCTAGGTTAAAAATCTACAAAAAAGATCACGTGTGTGCACACACACATCACGGAGCTTCCTTAGCTCATTCAATTTCTCACAGTGAAAGACTTGAGAAAGAAATCCATTTTGTTCTTTGTTTAGTGATATTTTCAAGATTAATCTAAGATTTAGTATTTCCTTTTAAAATGTAAATAAAATTATTTTCCAGTGTTTGAAAGGCTGAAAGCAGTTTCCGTAACAGTAAACAAAAATTCAACTGACTTAACCATGAACAACATATTCTACCCCACAGAGAAGAATGTTTAATACTGTGAAGAACCAATTTCCAAGAACTCACCTGATACTGTAACCCTCTAGATTAAGATCCTTGCTGTATCCACCCTTATGCCATAAATGGGTTTCTGTTTGAACTTGAACACTTAATTGAAACAAACACAACAGCTTAATAAAATTAGATTTTACAATGTTAATTGGATCAAACAAAGCAATTGAAAAAGGCTAAATTACTTTTCAGTTTGATTTGACAATAGAGGTTTCCATGCAGGATCATAAACGCACCAAATTTAAACTTGAAATTTTTTGCAAACAGATATTTAAATCCTGGCAGGACACTCTTCAAAACACTAGTGCTATAGTTTTTCAGGTCCTAAGGTCCCAGTTTCCAAATCTTTTAAACAGTATTGATGCAATTTAACCATCTCACTACTGTTTGTGGGCAAAATAGTCTAAAACTCTTGGCAGTAAGACAGAAACAGCATGTGGGCTAAGCAGGGGTATTACTTACTGATGTTAAAATTGTTTGGTTTACTACAACAATGAATTTTGTCCAAGTTGCCCCAGTCATCCTTTGTTCCTTTACAGGCCTTCAGCATTCTCCATCCCCACCATCCTGTTCAGAGACAGCCCCTCAAAATATGCAAACAGATAAGGTCTACTTCATCTGAGGAATAACAAGGTACAAGTCCTGAAATATTGCACTTCTTTTGATGCAAAAAGTAATGTTTGACAATTCTTACTCTCTGCTTGTGACATAGTCATGCATTAACTGCTGCAGATGCAGTTTCTCTTGGATCTGACCCAGATTCTTTTCTAGCTCCTTATTTTTTATGTGTAGTTTTTTCAACTTCTTGACTAACTGTTCATTTTCATCACTGAGCTGAAAAAGAAAAGAATTAAAAAAGAAAAATCAAGCAACATTTTCAGATCAAGTATTAATTGAGCTGATAACATTTCAGATTAAAATTCTCTCCCAGAAGTTTTACTACATTTATCTTGAACTACATAAATACATAAAGGAAAACAGCAGGAAAAATAATTGGCTTCAAACTTTATGAAGAATTGACTAAAACACAGCTTCTTTAACATATATATTAATGGATTCTAATGCAACTTTGTAATTCATTACTGAATGATAAGGCAAAATGGATTTGTATTTTTAAAAAAATTACAAAGGGACAAAACAAACAAGTTTTCAGTTATACTTCTAAACTCAAAACATCAGCTGTGCAGCTAAGCTTGTATTTATTTTTGTCTTAACTCCACCGAAGCCGAAAGACTAAATTACAGCCGCATTAGCAGAATTTCTTGCACTCACATCTGCTGAACCTCGCCCAGCAGTATATAGTCACGTCTATCACCCAAAATGCACCAAATGCAACTATCATGCCCTAACCTACAGGGTATTAAGTAAAACTGATGCCGTCGACCGGTATTCAGTCAAGAGAAGGAAGATCAGCAACCGTAAGCTGCTGTAAGCGCGAGCTCTGCCCCTGAAGGTAAAGGCAAACCAGGCCGAGCCGAGCGTCGCCCTGCCCGAGTGTTGCTGGGCGCTCTCTCCAGGCCGGGCTGGGGCGGAAGGGCCTTCCGCGGGGCTCCCGAGAGCCGGGGCGTGCCCCGGACGGACGGGAGGCTACCCCGCGGGCCGGCACCGCCAAGGGCCCCACTCACTTGGAGGCACTTGTGGACGGAGGGCAGGGCCATGGCGCAGGGAGCCCCCCTCGGGCAGGACGCCCCGGGAGGGGCCAGGGCCCGCTCGCGCCCTCTTTCAAACGCACCCGCCGCGCCGGCGGGACCGCGCCGTGGAAGGCCCCCGCCTAGCTGTCCCATTCACTGCCTGCCACCACCGCTCGCCTCACGGCTCTCGGGCAGGCGCCTTGCCACCAAAGCCCATCCGGATAGGCTCCGAACAGTGGACGTCATCGGCGAGCGACTGCGCCCCGTCAAGGGCCCTGGCTACYCCCCACCCCCCCCCGTTGCCAGGGAAACGGCAGCAAGCGGAGTGCCGGCCGCTCCACCCGGCGCCGGGGCCTGCGGGAGCGGGGAGGTGGCGGCGGCGGCCCCCGCGCCGGGCAGGTCTCCTTCCCCCGCTCCCTCCCCGCTCGGGAGGGGCACGGCCGGGGTACGAGCAGCGAGCGCCCCGCGGCGGCCACTGCCGCGGCTGGGAAGGGCTCGCACCGGAGCTCGCCCGGCGCGTTTTAACTCCCTTGAGGCAGAGATCTACCGCCCGGCCCGCACCGGACAGTGACAGCGGGACTCCTGATCCAGCTGCGGGTGCTCCGGAATCAGCTTTACTTTGGCTGTGAACCTCACCCTCCGGAGCCAGCATAAAAACACCCAGTCTCAGCCTGTCTCTTTTATATTGTCATTAGTTTTATTCGCAATTTTATTTCCTGCAACTAACAGATACTGAGTGCGTGGGATTGAGAATACTGCCAATTACAGATCTGCATGGACACATCTGTACATCAACACACACCAAGTTACGTATCTCTACAAAAGCGTATTCTGCATCTCCCACTCCCATCACAACAGAAGCCGCAGTACAGGCTGTTCCAGGAATATCCACCGAGGCAGGAGGTAACAGCATGCTTGGCAACGTTGCTTACCCAATGGGGGGCGGTGTACCCTTGGTATTTGTGGTACCTGGTATGACTACTATTTGCTGGGTTTTGCCTTTGGTTTTCATATTTTGCAGGTATTTTTGGCAGACCAGGCTGGAGGGCATACAGGCAGGACGAAAGCATTCCACCCTCATGACAGACTGGACCTTACAGATAACATACCAACAGAAGGCACTCACCAGCCACAAGAAGATCACCCATCACAGCAAGATTGACCCAAAGCAGTGATGGTCTCAGTAGCCTTTGTTATTGGCAGTTCAAAACCTTTCCTGTTTCTTTCTCATTCTCTAGGTCTCAAATCTAAGTCTTCTTTTGTTCCCTGCATCTCCTGCCTTTGTATAAAACGTTGCCTCTCTTGTTACTTACAGCCCATCACATGTTGCCATCTTTTTTTTTTTTGGTGTAAAACGTTGCCAGATGCCACCTGCCCCTCCATCTAGACCGTGTAGCCCACCTGATTGCAGAGCCCAGCAATTTTTGTGAGGAACCATTCACACCTGGGAGGATAGAGGGGAGATGACAGCAGCTCACTACTGCCTGCTGTGGGTCTACAACTTACCTAACACATGGTACAAGACACTCCGGTCACATTAGGCTGCAAGTGGAAACTGTAAATGTAATCAGATTAAGGGAGGTGGTGTGCACCTCTAGGGCCAGGGCACAACCCCAGCATCTCTCCTTCTCTGCCATCAACCTGGATCAGCCCGTCACCCTTGCACTTCGCACAGAGGTCACAGCGCAAGGTAAAAGCCACTGTGCTGAGCTGAATATACACAAGATCCAAGCTGTGAGGCTGTTAACAATCCGAAGAGTGCATGGTAGGGAACGACGTGCCCATGCTGTTAACTGCTGCCAGAAATCCTCTCTGTCTGTGAAGATTTCTGTATTGGTACCATAATTGCAGAAGCAGTCACACAACACTGCTAATTCTTGGGACCCATGACGAGTCACCTTGTCCCTAAATAGCCTGGCAACAAAATTGCTACTTTAATCAGCAACTAACATTGAATAAATTAGCAACTGACAGTTCATAGTATGAAAACCAGGAAGTCACTTCTTGATAAAAATACAGCTGGATGTAACTAGCTACGGTAGCAGTAAAAAAAAATAAAATTGGGAGGTATAATACCAGCCAGCAATGCAATGGTGCTGGAGAAAAAGGGAGATCCCATTTTCAGATGGAGTAGCAATATCCTGAGAGGTAATTACTCAGTTCTGTTCTGTTTTATCCAGCACAAACAAGATCTCAGGTGAGGTCCTGAGGAGTCTAGAAAACAGGAATAAAAATTACATGAGGAAGAAAATACAGCATATCAGGAAGAGTTGAAATAACTGTGTTTGTTTAGTCCAGAAAACAGAGACTGCCAAGAATCATTTTAACTGACACTGTCTTTATCTTTGGTTATTGCAAAGGATGGTAATAATTGTTTCCCGTGTCCTCTAGAGGAGGATGAGCAGAAATAAAGTTACTCTCCAACAGAGATTATTTCAGTTGGACGACAGGGAAAAATTTCTTAATATCAAAGAAGAAAAATACACATAGTTCTCCCTCACTAGAGGTTTTAACAAACAGATCAGAGAATGATCAGGCATGACTTTGGATACAGGTGTATCTAATATGCACAGCATACTGGCATACAGCAAGTAGACAAAAAGATCATTTTAAAGCCCCTTTTAGGCCAACATTTCAATGATTCTATGTTATTAATTTAGAAGAGAACATGCTCTGATTTAATAGTAATTCTGGTATTTTGCAAAACTTTGTAAAATGACTACTTCAGAAATAATTTTTTAAGTGACAAAGGGAAGCTGTAGTATAAGACAGTGCGGTGGAGAAAGATCAGCACAGTGGAATCCAGCGTACCCTATATACCAGTATCTCACTGTAGACAGTATAAGTGGGATAAGAATTTTCTCCTCAATATTGGGAATGTCAGGAGTAGTCACAATTGCTTAATACCATACAAGGCAAGGCCACTTGAATATCAAGGAATAGTATTTTATAAAGAATGTGCAAGGCTCGCTAGGACTTACATTCCTATGGTACCCAGGTGTTTGGTTGTTTTGGTTTTTTTTTTTAAATACTATGGGTGGAACAGTAAAACAAAAAGAGGAGGAAGCACAGATGGATTAACTCAGGGCTTCTGCAGAAACTACAGCAGGCATGGAAAGGGCAGCACCGGGCAGCACTCAGAGAACAACCTAGACAGGTCAGAAGTAGCAGAGAAAACAAGCCCATGATATGTCTTGGGTCATTCTCAGATGTGAAATCTGCAGACCCTGTTTCCCTAGCTCTTCTACAAACACAACAACTAGTTCTGGGCACACTGCTGCTCTCCTGCTTACCCAGGAGTTGACAACAATGCAGCAGCTATGCACAGTTTTTAAGACCCAAATATTTTCAGAACTCAAAAATTGTTACCAGTAGAACATCATCTCTATTCTACAGGCTGGAAAATGACACACAGAAAAGTTGGGAAATGAGCCAACAGAGCTAAAAAGGAAACAAGAATTCCCGATTTCTGACCTAGAAACTGAGCCGTGTAGCCTCCCTCTGTCCTGCTTTTCCACGGCTGGCACGTGAATTGAAGATAGATGGAGGAAGCAGACAATAGCCAGGTTTCTCAACTATCGGCTAGACCTGCAAGGAGTTTGTGTAAGATTCAGATTTTATCAAACAAGTGCTGATCCAAATGACACCAAAAAAACCCCACTTGTACCTTCAAACTCTTTGAAAAAGCTACAGCTGAAGCTCTTGTAGGTTTTATCATGCAATTACGATCACACATTTTCAAAAGTGGTCATTAATTTTGAGTGGCTCCACTTCAAAATGAGCATCCGTTCTTTCAAATTAAAGATACTCGATAGATCTGTAAAAATGGCCCAAGGCTGAGAAGCACTGGACATCAGATTTTGAAGCATCCAAAAATCAAAAGATAATGTTAGCCTGCATGTATATACAAATGACAGTTTATACAAATGATGAAAGACTTTTGTGTACTTGATGAGGAAACATGTTCATTTTCCAGAGGAAATTTTTTTTCATTTAAAAATCATGTAACAATACATGATTTTTAAAACACTTCTCTGTGGCAGTAAAGGTATGAAATGCCACTAAGATATTTACTTTCCACTGTAAACAACTACAGCAGAAACATTTCCATACACTGTTATTCAGCTGGTTTGTTGAACACATTCTTTTTTCCTTGCATTTTTGTTTCTAACTCAGCTTGGTATGAACAGAGACACATTTCATTCTGGCACACACGAATGAAAATGTCATCGATTCCAGCGGTGCTGAGCCTGCTACTTACTGCCAAACAGCAGGAATGTGACCCATAGCACTTTTTTTCAGCTACATGTGCACCAAAATAATTGATTTAATTTGTCAGAAAATATATGAGCACAGGATTACTTGATGCAACCCTACAATAACTCCAAGCGTAGCCTTTTTTCCACACAGATTAAAGGGCAGAATGTGTCCTTTCAACCCTCAGAGACCTACTATCCTCATGAGATTTTCCAGGAATTAAAATTCTCCTGTGAAAATCTACATGCCTTGTTAAAAACACATAAAAAATTCACCTGCCCCAAATTAATCTGCCTTTTATTCCATCCACCAGCTGTGTCAGCAGCAACTCCTGAGTCCCTTTCAGGGCGGAAGATCGCAAGGCTCATGCAGTCTTTCTGCCCATTACATTCTTTGCCACAATCAGTGCTGCCAATCTCACAGACAAACACCAGTTGAAAAATCATGGAACAATCTCAAACAAAACAGCCAACACGGGAAAAAGGCCCTTTCACCATCTTGTTTTGAGCTTGGGTCAGGAAGTAATAATCCCATTTGTGTTCAGGAGCCTTCCCTGAAACAGGGAGAAGCAGTCTGGCTTTCCCGAGCCTTGGCACAACCACAGAGGACAGCTAAATGCAAAAGTTCAGAATTCAGTTCAAAACATGAACATTTCCTGCATATCAAGACGAAAAGCACCAAGGCCTGATTGGATTTAAGGTAACTGTTTGCAGAATTAGAAACCAGAAATCTTTTCTCATAAAATACAAGAATAAGAGGAAATCAATTTAATCTTAAAGCCAACAAAGCCAAACAGACGTAATATTTATTAAACCAAACTAGGCTACAAGGATCCCTGCCACAGCACACTGACAGAAGTTCTGTATCACCTTCAGTGACAGAAATATCAGGTTATAATACTAGTTTGTTTTCAGGGTGGGGCGTATTATTTTTAGTATTTTCAGTGGATAATGTTCAAAAAACAATACTGGCATGCACGTGGCAGAGACGGTCTGCCACTTCTCCCTTCAAGGACAGGGAAAAAGACCTTTACCACATATTATTCTACATCCACAGACATGGCGAGGAAAAAGAGTAACAGCTTGGGACTGTATTACCTTGTCCACAGAACTCCCCCCAAAGAAGAAAAACATCTCTCGGTGGAGGATGAAAGGCACTTGCACCTCAGGAAAGGCACCTCTCGCAGCCACACCTCCTGGAAGGGAAAATTTCCCGGGATGACAGAGCCAGTCTGAAAACTCCAGAAAACACTGAAGGACGCCATTTTACCAGTAGAGCTGTCTGTCAGACCTTGAAGCCAAAAATCTCTATTTCCATGTTAACCAACCCCCAGGGTAGATCTGAAGGGAGACTCCTGCACTGCATGTTTGAGACTATCTTTTGGTTAGTTTGTGGCAGGAGGAAAAATGCGGAGGGTGTCCAAGCAGCGATCCCTGGGCCTTCTGGACACAGACAAGAAAGGTAGTCAGAACAGGATGCTGCATGACAGAACGGGAACACAAGAAACATCTAATACACAACTTAGAATGGTGCATTAATCAAGCGTTATGTCATTAATGAGTCATTAGTGAGCATTATGAAAAACAGTACCAGTGTTAGTAATTCCTGTTTGTCTCTGATGAAGCAGAAGTGGGATCAGCACAACTCTTCCAGGGAGTCCAGCAAGAAGAGAGAGCATCTCCTTACGATTTACCTTCCCTTCCTGTACACCCAAAAGGCAAAACAAAAATCTGGGCCAAATATCCTCTTTTATCAGCTATAAAATCTCTCACTGCAACATGACCATTGCACTGAACTACTACAACATTGTTGTAGTTTGCACAAACAAAAAGCTTGTCATCTGGGTTACTTCTTAAAGGCAGACTCAAACTTCATTCTTCATGAGATACTGATAAAAGCTCCAGGGAAAAGGGCTAGAGACAGTAAACAACAATTTTGTATGACTAATCCAATATAATCCTATGCTGTGTAAAAAGACCATCTGCATGGATTCCCACTGAAGTGCTTTAATAACAGCGCAGCAAGCCTCTGGCTGTCATGCTGAGGAAATGCTCTTTCGCACTCAGGCTAATAATTCCAAAAGATTACTTCCTTTTTCTTTTTTTTTTTCCCCTCTCTGTTTTTATTAAAGCTGTTGGCCACTTGCTCTCCCATTTAATTCCCTATTAAGAGATCATCCATCAAACCCATGAAGTAACAATGATCCACACTGGAAGACATCTGCGGATTCCACGTCGATGGCCAGCTAACTACAGAGAGGTCACCCTCCCTCTGCAAAAAACACAACCAATTTTATTGCATCACTGCAGCGTGCAATTACTGTCGAAGAAGAGAATGGCAAGCTGTCGGCTGAGGCATAATTAAACCAATTTCAGCTGCAGCAGCTTCCCCTCTGAGTGACCCTGCTTTTGGCACCACAGACCAAGCAGATCGCAACAGGCATCTCCAGATGACACGCAGAGCAGCCATGCCCATGAACGCTGCGCAGCGGTTTAGGACAGGACGTGAAGGAGACTGCCACCTCCAGCTGAGCCACACCTAAGTCAATAAGGGCTTCACACCCTGGGAGAGAAGGAAATCCATGACTATGCTCCATTTTCTGCTCTGAGGTCAGAGGGAACAGGTTTTCCCCTCTGCTGAGCATTCGTTGTCTCAGGGAAGGAAGTCCGACCTCTACACGAATCTGATCGGGGCTCAGGAGGATTCAGACAGATGAAGCACCCGAGAAACACTAGTATTTCAGGTTCATCCAGGACGAGCCTATTCCAAGTGGACGAGATTAAACACATGGGATGTGTGTAGGTTACGAAAGGCATGTGAAAAGAACTGGCTAGCGTTTGGGGTTATGAAAGATCAGAGGTTATGAAAGACCTTGGCAGTTATGAAAGATGAACTGAGAGTCTGATCCAGCAAGGCAGAGAGCAGCCTTAACCTGCTCGGAGGTGAACAGACGTTCAAAATCACCCAGCAGCTCACAGGAGGAAGTTCATGCTGCCTGGCAGGTCTAGGCTAAGGAAGGCTTGAAAAAACTTCAGTAATAAGAAAACAGTCGTCACTGACTAGGAGAATGATGAAGAGAAATATTTCCATCTGTTTATAGGTCTTACAGGCAACTGTATTTTTTTGCAGAGTATTTGAAGAGTCTTAAAATACTAGCTGCAGCCACTGATTTCCTAAGAAGTATTCTTTCCTGGGTTTTTAGTTCTGTTTTAAATCTTCTATCTGCATGAGCCACGTAGCTGGAATGAATCTGTAAACACCAAGGGTTCATTCAGTTGATATTTTAGCCTCTCAAGTTCAGCCTTTGGTGATCATTTTACTAGTATTCTACCACCAGAAYGAAGAGAAGGTTGGGGAAGTTTTACTGAGCCAGATGGAGTTGCTTATTTTCCAAATGCCACTCAGACATCACTTAGAAAGAGGACATAACTCCTGCTTAGAAAAATATTGAGGAGAGCACTTCCCCCCTTTGCAACAGTATTTCTCTGTGATGATGATTTTCTACAATTACCTTCAGTGAGGATATTTCAGCATCCTGCCTACTACACTATCATTCACACTGCCCTGTTTTTAAAACACGAGTTAAACAGACCTTTCAAATGCCCCTGTGGCAGCCTAATCACAACAAATCTCCGCAGCAGACCTGAGACACAAGGGAGGAAACCATCTGCTCTACATCAGAATAGTATCTAGCCAGTTTCAGCAAAAGGTATAGACTGTTTTACTGTTGGCCAATTCAGTAACTAAAACTTCATCTTTCAAGGAAAAACACAGAAAAAACTTTTATCGTGGTCCGAGATGCTTCCTAGAATGCAAAGCCATGGTTAGCTGTAGATTTTCTTACTTACCAAAGTTAAAGCTGTTTTTACTACATCTTACCACTACACACAACTCACAGTAAATACATTTACCTATCTGCCCCAGCACAGAAACTCTCTAGGGAAGGTCCTGAAACCACCTCAAGCTATGCTGAGCACGGCATCAATAAAAAGCACAAATTTCTAAAACCTGGAGGAAACTGAGATTGAGGAATAATCCAGAGCAATTCTGTTCCATACTATTCCAAATTATATTACATGTTTGTAGGGTTATTTCACTTAATGAAACTAATCTTATGTGAGGACAAAGCAGATACGAGGTCAGAGGAAATGAGTGACTTAGAAGCAGAATAATCAGTCAGCARAAGGATTGACAAACGTTTGCTGAGGATTTCTTCAAACAAAATTTCATAATTTCATACTTTAAACAAACTTGAAAACTTCGGGTATTAGTTAATTCATCTTCTCAGCGTTTGTTACTGTTTCTTCTGATTCAAAATGGGGACTAGAAAATGTTTTGCTAAGTAGACCGACAGCCTTGCTGTCTTTGTGGTATCCACTGCCACAGTGCAGCTTAAAAATTTAAAGAATGAAGCTGAATTCTTGCACTACAATTCATGAAGTTTTGTTACTTATCTTAGAAGGAAAAGGCCCAAGCCTTCTATTTTAAAAAGTGTCTATTATTTTTGTGAACTACGTATGGCGGGAGTGTTATGTCCCTCTCATCCCAAAGTCATCTGTGTGCTACAAGATAAACAACTAAATAAAAGAAAATAGATCTAGACTTAGGGTCTGTTAGCTTAGACAGAATACCCAAGCCAATTAAACTTAGCCTAGTCCATAGAAAATTAACAACTCATTTTGTGTTCACATCAGGGATAGTAAGTGGTGGCGTTATGAAACTTTCTTAATGCAAATATAGTCACCATTAAAGCATCTCTTTTCTATCCCTCAAAGGTCACTGAAAATGAAACCTTCGACCACAAACCAGGTGCTGAAAGACAGTAACAAATGTCATAGACTTGATGTATTTAGCACCTTTTTCAAAAAGCTATCCTGACAGACTCAATCCCTGGACTCTCTTTTGTCCAAGTCAACACCAAGTGTGCATCAGAACAAGACATTTGGAAAAGCCTCACTTTGGCAGATAAAGTGTATGTTCCCAACACTCACTCGGTGTTCTAAGTATTACAGACTGGTTCCTCTATTGTGTAAGTACGTATTCATCATAGGCCACCCTTTTTCTATAAGGTGGATCTTGAATCGGAATTGCTCAGCTGTCTGCCACCGGTCCCCTGCTCTGCTGGCTCAAATGCACGGTAATTTGGCTTATACGGTTTCTGGAACAGTAAGTTCTTAATTCTCTTCTTCTCATCCTTGACAAATCCAAAATGACACACAGAGACAAGTGAAAAATCTAAAGGGCAAAGTATTTGTTACCATACACTTTAATTCCCAAGCACTAACAAGCTGCTGAAATTAAAAATCTGTTGAACTGCCCTTCTACTCCCGGGGCCACTTTTCCCACACGTTTCCTCTTCATTCTTGAGATGGCCGATGCTAACCGTCAGCCTTCCCCCCGCAAAAGCCCCGGTAACGCTGACAGCCGGCCTCCCGTTCCCCGGGACCGCCCTTCGCCTCGGACGCACAGGCAGGCCCCGGGTCTCCTGGCCCCGGCTGACAGACAGCTCTCGCACGCAGCGCTCGGGAGGCAAGGGCAGCGGGACCCCTCAGGGGCCGCTCGGGCCTAAGGGAACGGCGGGTCGTTATCTCCGAGGAAACAATAACGCCCCAGCCCCAGGCTGGGGAGCCCGACCCGGCCCGGCCGGCGGTAACGGCCGCGGCGCCATGTCAGGCGGGGCGGCCGGGCCATGGCCACGGCGATGGCGGCGGGGCGGGCCGGGCCGGGCCGGGCCGGCGGCCTCCCCGCCACATCCTGCCCTCCGCAGCGCTGCGCGGCCTCGGCGCTCCTCTCCGTGGCACCCCCCGCCTCTCCCGGCCCTTCTCCGCCCCCGGGGCTCACCTAAAGTCAGCGCCCAGCAGCCAGGCGCCGCACTGCAGCCCGCCTTCCCCATTGATCGCGGCGGCCACCCGGGCACCTCCCTCCGTCCCGCTCTCCTCGGCGGGGCGGTGCCGGGGCGCGGAGTGACAGCGGCGGCAGCGGCGCACCGGGCGGGTGGGAGGGAGGGCGGCGGAGGTGTGGGCGCCGTACATCCCCCTCCGCGGCCGCTCCTCGGCGGGGAGCCGGGTCCCCCGGCCCTGCCCCGGGCAGCGGAGCCGCCGCCGCCGCTATGAAGCCGTGCGAGGAGGAGGAGGAGGAAGGGGGGGCGGTGGCGGCCGGCGGCGGCGGGGACCCCTGGAAGGAGTGCGCGGAGGTGGCGGTGCAGCTGGCGCTCCGCGCCGGGCAGGTGAGAGCCGTGCCGCCGCCCGCTCCGCTGCGCTCCGGGAAGCTGCCCGGCGGCGGGACGGGGCCGCGGAGGGCCCGGGGGGCGCGGGTCGGGCTGCCCCGCGGCTGGAGCATCCTTCTCCCGGGCGGTTGTACCGGGTGCGCTTCTAAATTAAGGAAAAAAAAAAAAAAAAAGAGCCGGGCGTTTTGAGGAAAGGTCGTGTGGGCACTGGGCTGGTGCGGCAGAGCTAGGGAGGAGGAGGAGGAGGGCGGCGGCGGCGGCGGCAGGGCTCGGCAGCCGCTCGGCCGGGCTGTGCCCCGCTCAGGCGGGCCGCTGCCGGAGCCCTCGGCCGCCTCCCTCTGCAGCGGGAGGGGTGGCGGCAGCGGGGCCGCTTCCCTCGGGGGCCGCTTCCCTCGGCGGCTGCATCCAGCGTAAGGATGGCGCTTAAGGTGAAAGATTTATTTTGTGACTGGGAGTATTTTTATTTAATTTAAAAAAAAAAAAAAGTGGAAAGATTTGTCAGCGTGAAGGTGCTTTAGTAACTTTTTCAAATATACACCGTTTATTCTGCTACTGTAATGTTTTGGAGCATGCTGTGATGCTAAGGTTGAATTCATGTACAGCTGAGGGTTTATGCTGTTGTGCGTTTATCCAGAATATTGTGTATTTACGCATTACAATACCAGCATTTGTTTTTTAGCAGCTTGGGCAGGGAAAAATAGTTGTGTCAGGGAGGTTTTGTCTTCTTGTTATGCCAGTGTCTTCAGAGTGACTGAAATTCACTTGCTAGAGATAAATCAGCAGTAGCTCTGCGAAGATCTACGATAGCTTATTTAAGATCCGTGTTTCAACACAGCAGAAGGTTAGTCATCTCAGGAGACATCCTGGCCCCACTGTGTGCAGTAGCAAGACTTCCACCGACTCTGACAGAGCCAAGAAGTGGGATCAGCAGATTGTTCAGATGAGAAATTGGGTAAAACACAAACCTCAGCAACATGTATTTCTCTTCTGCTTCCATTCTGCTATATTTTGAAACACACTTTGTACCTGTGCACTATGATTTAAGGAGCCCCCGTTTCTATCTTGAGTCCAGGACCTGTAACTTTTCCTTAGTAGGTGTTATTAAACGTATTTTCTCCTTAGTAGAAATCAGACAAAGATGAACAGAATGCCAGAGAAGACTTGTTTCAATAATACAAGGAATAAATGGATAATCCAAATCAGGTTGACAGGTCATGCTCCCACAGACTCTCCAAACAGGAGTTTCTCCAGCATACTCATTCTGCCAGCCATTTCACAAGAGAGACTCTCATGACTTGCTCAAGCTTCCACACCTTATTTCTCAAAATATCGATTTGTGAAGACAGCCGTAACCATCTCCAGCCATTTTAATTGTCCGGAAGATCATAGCTGAGCACCTTTTCCTGGAAGAAATAAACATTCCAGAAGATTAATCCTTGCATCTTTTTAGTTTGCAGTTTGCCATCGCTACCTTGCAACTAGCAGGAAATGGCTGATTCCTTAGCAGGCCAAATTTAAACCAGTCAAGGATTTTGTTTAAGTAGGACTTTGGAACTGGGTAGGGTTTTTATTAACTTTGTAATGTTAAGGAATGTTTTTAGTTACAAAAACCATCAGAGATCCTTGTGGGAGAGAAGGTGCAGATAGGGCTGTATCTTTTATTTAAATGTCAGTCCACTTCCAGCTATTCCCAAAAGAAGCTAGAGATAAGGACACCAACTGCAGTGTAACACAGGTTTGATGGGACTGGATTTTTGTTGAAAATTGACTGATAAAACTGGGTTTTATTTTGGTCACCAAAAATAGTCAATTCCACTGGTCAAGTTCGTCTTTTTCTTCTGCCTCTCTTCCCATCCCTCAGACCTCTCCATCTTCACCTCCATCTCCAGAAATCTGCTTGCACTCTGTTTCCCCAGAAATCCATCCCTCCATGAAATTTTGCTATTCCAGCCTTTCTTTTAAGGCCTTCCACTTCCCAGGTCCGTGGCAGGTTAGGAAGGCTTGGAATCATTGGAAAGTGTCTACAAGAGTCTTGGTGCAGAAGCCAACCTGAAGAAAGACATGCAAGTCAAGATTTTGGATTTCTAGGAGAAGTTAACCAGTAATACAGTTTCCTGGTCCCCCCTTTTGGCTTACACGACTGTTTGGTTTATATTGCATCATGTTTCACGAGTATAAGTAGATATATCTTCTTTCCAATAGATAGGCATCTATGCTCTGGAACAGTTTCTTCTAAACTTAAAAGGCCGATAAAGAAATGATTGCTTGAATATGTGTCAAAAGTGATGTTGCTGGAGTAACTTCTATTCCTAGGTTAAAATCATTGCCTCTCTTGCCCGTCCTGTTACTTAGTTCCATTATTTTTACGAAATATCACAGGCTCTCATTTAATATATATGGCTATTTCATAATGAGAATAGCCATGGCTTTGTAATCTCTGTAATTGACCTGCATTAAAATTATGTCTAATTCGCTCTATAAGGCCACATATAACTGCACTTTTTCGAACCTCTCTTCTGCTTTTTCTGTGATTAAACTCTGCTTGCTATGTTCATGAGAGTACGCCTGTTGGCTTAATAGGACTTTTTGCTAAAGAGAAGCAGGCACGACTAGTTTCTGCATCTTTGATGCTATTGAGAGCACTGAGTAATATTTGCACAGTTTGCTGCAGTTAGCTGGAGAAACTTCACCAAAATGAGTAGATGTGCATCCAGGTAAAAACAAGTCTTAAGAAACTGAGAGTAGAAGGTAGCATGTTGAAGTCCACAGCAACTACTTCTTTTTCTCCTCCCCACCTTTTTTTTTTTTTTTTTTTTACAGGAGATAACTTTTTTATTTTTTCTTATTCCTTCCTCTATTCTTATCTTTATAACTTTTATTATATAATTTTGTTTTTATTTATTAGGGATCTTTTTTTTTTTTTTTTTTTCAGAAAATTATTTTATGAAGCATAAGAGACCTAGCAGAATCCCACTAAAAAAAGGCAAAATTTCCACTGTTATTCTAAAAAGCCAAGATTTTTTCCCCCATATTTGCTCCCGGGGATATTGTTAGGCTATTTTCTATGGAACATGGACAGATTTTTTAGCAAACCAGATTGGTATTTCCTAAATTATTTGCAGGTAGTTACGCTTTTTATCTAGATGTTTGATTTTACCAGTGAGCAAATATGTCAGGACAATATTGCAAGCAAGTAAATCCATCTTGGAGCTCCCAGAAGCGTGTGGTGAGTGCAAGCAGTATGGTGAGATGAAATATCTAACACGAGCACCTCACTGTAGGTGTCTCTCCTGGCAGGTATTGGGGGAGAAGGCATCTTAGCCCTCTGTCCTCTCCATTCTCCTTTGTACGACTTAATGTCACAAAGGCGTTAGGAAAGGAAGAGTCCAGGACCACGACTGCACTGAGCCCTTGTGGCTCCATTTCCCCTGCTCCATGGCAAATGAAGAAGGGAGCAGGGACAACCTGGGTCTTGCTCTGTGATGTGGTCTTCATGCACGTACTGGTGTAAATGCCCCTCGCTTTGCATAACCCCCCAAATGCTCCCAAGCAGGGTATTAGGATAAGATCTAACCAATTCTTTATTAGAGGAGGGGCAGCATGGGCTAAAAATGTTAAGTGACTCTGCTCTAAATAACCACACTCCCAAAAATCAGCTGCTTAGAAATTGCTGTAAAATCTCCATAATCTAGGGACAACCTATAATACAGTGGTAAAGCCTAGTAAAATACATTTACAGCCAAAATACAGCCTCTTGGTTGCCCATTTCATTGCACAATAGTGATAAGGAGCAATCAGCTGTTTTCATTTCATCAACCTGTAGTTCCTTTGGTCTTCCACTTACCTGCTGCCTGTTACCTAGAGAGAGACTTTTATGGAACTCCATGCCCAGCTGGGAAAACCAGGCAATTGCAGTAGGTATCTAAAAACCTTATTGTAAGGCTTCCGCAAGGAGAGGAGCTGAGTGATGCTCTCAAAGTACTCTGAGGCACCAGGCTCTAACACTCTTTGTAGGCAGGTGATTTTTAGGGATTATTCAACATAAGTTGAATGCCGGACCACTCTGAGCTATTTGATAAATTTGTGAAGAATAAAAGCTGTTTCATCAATGGTGCAGGGACTGTGATCTTTGGGTGGGACTCTGGCTTGGATTGCATACCCGTACAAGCTGGTGCAAATGCATATGAGTCCCTTTTGTCAGACCCTCCATAAGAGGCAGAGAATTAGCAGGGACCCGTCCATCCTGCGGCATCACCTGGTACCGCGGGTGAGCTCATACAGATGGGGTGCCCATTTGTGGCTGGTGACTTCAGCACAGCATCATGACTTCTCTCCTGCTCTCCCACCAACACACCGGTTGCACAAGAGGTGGGGAGMAGCAGTCCGTTGCGGGGCTGAGTAATGTGTGTCGCGACCCCTCAGCATGGGCCTGCATGGCTTGAGGAGGAGATGGGCGAGAAGGCCCTCAGCCACCGCGTCCTATCAGAGTCAGACCCTTGGCTGTTCCCACCTTCAAAGTGACTGGAGCCTCAGGTTGGCACATGCCGGTCACCAGAGAAATGGGCAGGGTGGGTTTTGTTTGATGGTGGGCACATCAACCAGTCTAACCACCTCCTGCTGACAGAGAGCTACGGGGCAATAGTGGAAGTTACAGAAGTGATGAATTTTTAGAAAAGCTTTTGATAAGAGTTTCTCCATGTAATTTCCATGTAAGTACATTGTGAATCTGGTTACCATAAGGCTACTACAGAACACTCTGGGAAACCAGGGTATTTTTAATAGCTGTCATGTCGGTGAAACATATCAAGTAGAATCCTATAAAAATCCAGTTTTGGACCTGATAAATGTTCAGTATTTTAATGAAGGACTTGAATGACAGAATAGAGTATATACCACCCCGCATATAAAACCCACAAACAGATCAAAGTGAGAGGAATGGTGAGCACTTTGGAGGACAGGAATCAAGTTAAAAATGGTCATGAACAACCAGGAAAAAGGATCAGAAATGAAAAATACTAAATTCAGTGATGAGAGGTACAAAGGATTGTATTCAAAAAGGAGAGATCAAGTGCCGGAGCACATGATGAAAGGCAACGGATTGCAGAGCGCATCCACAGGAGAGAGCTTTCACCTCCACTCTTTTTGCAGCAAGGCTCAGGTGTGATCTCCCTCCCCTGCTGAGCTGTGGCACGTACTGATTTAAATGGCTGCAAAAATCTCCTCAATCCACTATGTGTTAAAACTGAATAGGAGTCAAGAACAGGGCACTGCTAAAAAGAAATTCAAATCTTCTCTACTGAAAGGAGTCTTTAAGGCAAGAAATGAGAAGTCGTATTCCTCATCTATTGGACTACGTGCAGTTCTGAGCCAAATTCTAAGCATTTACTTATACGAAGGCAATATAAAAGTAAAGAAGAACAATTTAAATAAAAGGCATCAGCACAGCAGTTTTTTAGAATACACAACTGAGATGGTTGGAGTGGTTTGGATTTTGCTTTGGACCGAAGAGGAGCCCAAGGGCCTTCCTAGAGCTGCACTTTTATGCTTCTATGGTAAAACCATCAAGAAAACCATGCAGGGCATTGAGGGGAGTAAGTGTGGTGAATATTTTGATATACAATAATGAACTTTAGCAAGATCTCAAGCCAAAAAGTATTAACTTGCCCTCACGAGCCTATTTAATAGGCAAAACTAATGTTTTACAGCTCACGAAACAGAAACTTTAGTCCAGATACCTTCCGTACTAAGGCAACAGTCAGCATCCACTACTTGTCAGAACAATCAGCACACCCTTCAAACGTGGTATTTCATACTACGAAAACCAAGAGCTGAGACTGAAATTTGGGAGTCGCTGGTTCCCTTTCCCATGCATAATACAGCAGAACTGTTTTCTTTGGTCATCAAACACTTTTCTCTAGATGGTTTTAAAATATTTTGATCAATGGAAATTTAGTTAATTGAAACATGTAAGTTTTAGAAGGGACTTGGAATATTGGTCTTGTTGGTGCTGGTTTTAGTTAATATAATTCTATACAAAGAAGTGGTGCTTAATTTTTGCTTTGTTTTGGTTGTCCTAATTTCAAATAGTTTATCATTTTCACTGGTTAAAAAAACAAGTCAGCTCCTTCTGCAAGTTGAGCGTTATCATCCTGCCTTCTTATTTTTCTTTTTAATGAAGGAGTGGAAAAAAACAGAAAGAAAATGGGAAAATTGGGAAAAAGCTTTTATTAACTGTTTTCCCGTATGTGCATTTGCACTTGATGTAGTTTAGTTCTGAGTTTCTAACAGTAAAACCCTTGAAAAGGAGATAAAGACTTTTCCAGAAGATAATCCAGGGTTAGATCACTGCTTCCATATCTGGGGAAAAGTCTAAATTTTTGTTTTTGTTAAATATATAGCARTTCTTTGGGAACTAGTGGCTGGTCAGCACTTGAAGTTCCAAAAACCCATATATACAAGAAAAAATAAACTTTGTGTGTCTTTGTTGGCAAAAAAAGAAACCAATGGGGTTTGCCTTATTGCATGTTTTTTAAAGTAAAAGGGCAGTGGGTATTGGCCCTGTAAATGGAAAAAAAAAGAAAAAAGCGTTTCCATGAAAAATCCCTGAGCCTCAAGGCTTTTTCTTATCTTATGTGTATTTTTTGTAATTTCCTAAATCATGATGACTGCCATCATCCTTTTATTCCATTAGCTGCATCCCATTCATCGATCCTTTTCTGAACTGTCCTTGACAGAGGTTCTTGCAGAGTGATTCAAAATGCCATGTTCCCAAAGACTACTCATTATCTCAGAAGGATATTTAGTCAGAAGAATTAGAACAGGCTCTGGTAGGATTAGGCCTACAGTTGTTTTTCAGGATTAGCTATAATTTTTCAGTAAATACATTATTTTAGTGTGCACAGGATGAATGGCCAACAAATCTGATTTGTGAACTTCTGTTTCAGATTATTAGGAAAGCTCTAACAGAGGAAAAACAAGTGTCCACAAAGACATCTGCAGCAGATCTAGTGACAGAAACTGATCATTTTGTGGAAAATTTAATTATTTCTGTTCTGAAAGAGAAGTTTCCTTCCCACAGGTGAGTGCCTATAGAAAGAAACTATCAATGACCTTTTTTCCTTTGAGAGCTGTATATCTGCCTGGCATTTAAAGGTAATTTTAAAAGTCTATATATCCCTCTTACATATTAACCTGTTGCTGTTGGACACTTTCATAGGACTCCTTTTTAAAAAAGTACCACTTCCTTATACTCAGTACTTTATATTTTCTAATAGTTATGTTTCTTAATATATGTATTTAATAGTAATGTTTCCCCTGTAGGGACATCATGTATGAAGGTTTCATATGAATCGCCATGATTTTTCAGAATACTGATCTGTTCTCTATTGTATAAGAATTATGCTAAGCATATCTATTAAAATATAGCTGAAATTAATGATAGCAAAGGTCCCATCCTGCAGACCTTTCCTTCACTTTCTTTTGCCATCACACATAAGCATTTGCCAGATCAGGACAAGTATCATATTTAATCACATTTACCTTGTGTTGTGTAGAATCCTAAAATCAGTGACAAGCAGGGTTGTTTATCATCATTTGATGCGTATACATAAACAGAACATAAATTACTATATGGGGTGTCAACCCAAAGCTTTAAAAATAGATCAGATTGTTGACTCCCCTTTAATTATTATGGTCAATTTGAAAATAACAACTCCTAGCACATGCACAGATTAGAGAGAGGTTTTGTATTGGTTGGCCGGGTTTGGTTTGATGCAGACTCCGCAATTGATTTCCACATTTGACTTCAGTCTACAAGGATGAAATTCATCTTCCTGCAGAGCCAGCGCAGAGCCTGTGTGTCCCTTAAATACTGCATGACTTCCTTCTAACTGTGTGCATCTCTGATGGAGATGAGCCTTGCACTCTAGCGCTGCGCAAAAATCAACAAAGATGAAAGTCTGGAGGGCTCGGCTACTAATCCGATTGTCAGCGATGCTGCTGGAAAAAAAAAAMCACCATAAGAAGGAGTAGAAAGAACATTATATACTAAATATGGCATTCTAAATACGTGTTGTATGTGATCACATATTCAAGCAGTACTGTACAGCATAATGTGTGGTTCTTGGCGGTGATTCTCAAGAGAGCGCCAGGCTTTACAAGCCTATTATTTGTGTAATATTCCTTCTACTATTGCTGGCTCTGCTCTTTTCTCATCTCCACTCTTATGTTGTGTTTTTTTTTTTCCTTGAACAGTCTGGCAGAGAACATAAAACATACACATTTCACATAAAATGAGAATCATCAGAAGCACTCGAGTTACTCAGAATGGGAACAAAAGTTGTAAGGTCAACATAGACCTAGGAACTGAAAAATCTCTGACTTTATTAACTCTGTACAGCTAACTTCTGACTTTATAAGCAAATGAAGGAATTGCTGTTTCTTCAAGACAATTATTTTTTGCTGATATTGGTTGTTGGTTTTGGTTGGAGTTTGTTCAGACAGTGAATGCATTTTGATTAAACAATAGATCAAAACTAGATTTAACTAGACTAGATTAAAATACTTGCAGTGAGGAGTCCACAGTAGCAATCAAGGTTTAAATCAAAGTGCAATGAAAACATCAAAAGATCATTTAAATTGTGTTCAGTCTGTCCCCTCATCTGGCTGTTGAAAGCATCACTGAAGATTTCTGTTATTTCTTTTTCTCTTAAATCATCTTGATTCCTACATTCTCTGAATCAAAAAAATGTACCTTAGGAGTTAGAAGAATTAAAAGGGATCTCATTAGAATCTGTGCCCTTTGCACTGTGGCAGTGATGAGTCTTGAGATACTGGAAATGTACTCAGAAGTAAAGAGAAGTATTAGGAAAACCTGTTAAAAAGGTAATTCTGTCCTATGTTTCTTTCTTCTTCTCTCTGCTTGGCTAAGTGATATGTATCATCCTCATTCGTGCTTCACCCAAGTTTTCATCTTTGCCCACTCTTTGGTACTCTGACATGCTCCAAGTGAGTCTTTTCAAAAGGATATTTTTTCTGGTAGATCTTTGAGTTGTGGGTAGGCACAGTCAGAATATCAGGGGCTACTGGTTGAAAAAGGCTATCGTACCATTTGCCTGTGTTATTTTTACACAAGTTGTCATCTTTGGTGTCAATTATGGCCTTAATCCTGTAGACATTAAAATCAGGACACAGCCGTTACGGAGGGTGACATCCAACTCTAGCTGCCCGGCTTTCTGCCCTCACACCCCCATAAGGAGATAGGTGAGGGATAGCCCTGGTTTGAACCTCCTGCACTCGACTGGGTATCACTCCTGCTGCAGTTTATGCCGTGCTACAGTTTCCCTGCTGTTCCAGCAATGAATTTCAGAGTGACACCGTGGTATGAACAGATGTCCACTAAGGCTAGGCTAAAATTACTGGACTCATTTTCAGTGGGAGAAAACTTTAATCCAGATTTGAAGAGAGGTCAACAGAGCTGGCAGRCTGGCATATTAAATTAACTACTATAATAACATGGCTACCCCTCCCACTTCTCAAGCTGTTTCTTAAATTTGGTCTCTAGTACTTCAGGCTGAATGTTTTGCTTAGTTTGGAGGTTTTTACAGGACAGAGTGCCATAGAGCAACACATCTGATGTTGGCCTTGAGGGCTGCTCAGAGTACCCAGTACTGTGTAACAGCAAGGGGCTTATTTTAACCTATTAGCCCAAATTTCATAAAATGTGCACCTAATTTGTCCTACATCCGTTTTGGAAAAATTGTTCTTGGACATCAAGACTTTATCAATGGCACTGCTGTGCCCGGGCTTCACGTTAGCATTTCTGTATGTGAGGACTGCAGTGTCGCATCCTGCTGTAAGGAAAAGGYGAGGGAAAGACTTAGGATACTCGAGGGCAAAACACCTTACACAGAAATACTCTTGTCTTTAAAGAGGTTCCCATTTCACCTTTCTTTGGCAAGAGAACGGCTACAGTTCAGGCTCTGGCTGGGGGAGCTGGCAGAGGGTTGAAGCAGAGGCATAATTTACAGGACAATCTGAGATGGGATGTAAGGTGCTCCATCTGCAAGAAAGATGAGCTTCCTCTGCAGCCAGCAGCGCAGCCAAAGCGTATGGTTGGGTTTAGGTGCTAATTACAAGATTTGTAAAAGCAAAAGTCAAATGATACAGCACCAACAAGACAAAATAATGGAATATTTAGAGCAAGGAGTCTGCAAAGTGTTATGTTGACTGAGMATTCCAAGCACTTGTTCAAGTCTTTCTCGTTTCTCAGTTGCACACTAACACTTCGTCCTTCAGCTGTTATCTTTAATGGGGATGAAAATAGTAACAAACACTTCCTACTTCCCTCTTCATACCAACTGGGGGCCCATAATGCCATCAAAATAGTCCCTTTCTACTGAGGGAAAGGCAAGGTAGCATTTGCAAAATTCACGAAGTCTCCTGTGCTGTCTGCAGAACATTTTAAGCTCATGGTTGCAAGCGTTATGTGGCATCATGCGGCGCGTGTTGAGGGCACAAAAGAAAATAGCTGCTACTCTAGTCCTAGGGAAGCAACTGTTTCTGCAAAAGACATTTTCTCTTTATTTTATCCATTTTTTTTCTCTGTGTGTCTTCGAGAGAAGCTTTTTCGTCTTCATGCATTTGCAGGAACTCTGAATACCACTATCAGTTGTTCGAATGTGAAACCAAAAGCAAGGTTCAGTACTAGCAGTCTGATTCTACACCTTCTGTACATACAGGACTTTATTCAAATCTGTGAGAGTAACACCTGCAAAACATTTATAGAAACAGACCCTAAGCAATTTATGGGAGAGCGGGGATAATTAAGGTCAGCAGGAAATGTGCCAGAACTGGATGTTCGTTTCCCAAGGAAAAAGGAGGGGGGGGGGGAGCATATCTACTAAAAGAAATTGGGACAGAACAACAGAACAGAAGATGAGCTCAGATTTCAATGTGTGCCTTGTGCATCCAAACAACAAACAAAAAAATTAATTTGTTGATTTTCTCTGGGTCATGGGAAAAGAAAGTTCAGCTTTGTAAACCTTTTAATTTCCTGAGTCAGACTACTGTAAAAAATTCAAGTAGGAGTGAGATTGTGGATTTTCTAAGAGTGCATTATTTCCTGCTGACTGAATTTGACTGCAAAAGAGAAGCAGCTACAGTTTGCAGTTTATATTACTTATTGCAAGAGACAGACCTAACCCATAAAATTACATTCTGCATTAAAAAAAAAATTATTCTAGAATTCCAGGGATGCCAGTTCAGATCCATTTCTGCATTCATTTTCATGACTTTCTTAATGGTGTATTGGGAAGGGGAACATAAATGGAGTTCTTTTTTACCATGTAAAATAGTATGCTATAAATTTGAGAACCGTTCTTCAAAGTTTCTATGAAAGTTCCCCATTCCCAAATGAAAAAAGCAATATGTGTGTTTATACATACATATACATTTATACAAACATTTTATATATATATAAATTAAGTATCTCTTCAAAAACAGAAAGATGGAGCTTGACTTTCCAAGTCACATATCTAAGCCAATTTTCTGGGACACTTGTTTTACTCCACACCAAATGCAGGTTTATTGCAGAAGAATCCACTGCTGCTGGTTCAAAATGTGTCCTCACCGACAGTCCAACCTGGATTATTGACCCTGTTGATGGAACGTGCAACTTTGTGCACAGGTAGGTGGACAGTGAACTGGGAAATACATAAAAAAGCAAAATGTAGCTTCTCACAAATCCTCCCTTCCGCTTAAAGATGTTTTACTGTGGTAGATTTGTTCCTTTGACTCATAAGTAGGAGTCATCCCTTTATCTTTTCGTACCTCGCGTAGTGTATCTGAGGGAGTGTGTTTGTGCTGGAGAGAGCTCTATACTGTTATCTAAAGGTAAGCTAAAGTTTCTGCTGATTGCTTAATGACCCAAAGCTCTTGACTCACAGCTCATTTATATATAACCGCACATTAACGTGCAGAGACTTGAGCTGAACTGGAGGAACAAGGCAGTGCTATGATGACACTTGGCCTAACGCCTTATGTGGTTGTTACACATTCCTTTTAGTAGTGGTGTTTTCTCCCTTTCAAATACAAATGCTTCATTTTTCCTGGGAAGTACAACCATTGCATATATGTAGAGTAGAACTGAAAACTAAGTTGTACATAGATACTGGTTTTAAATTTCTATAATACCTCTCTGCAAAAGGAAATCTAGGGATCGTTACTGCAAAAAKGCAGAAGTTTAATTCATCATTTGAGTGCTAGGAGTTGCAAACTAATGACTATTCATAATACTTCTACTTAAAAACCTTAAATATGTTCTGCCTTATAGTTAGTGACTTAACATAACTGCAGTTATCATTAAAAAAAAAAAAAAAAAGGCATTTCCTTGACTTCTGGTGCAATTACACAGAATTCAAGGGGAGGTGGGAGGGTGTCGTGTGCTGGTGTTTCATGCAATTGAGTGAAATTTTCTCTTTCTAGCAATATTTTCTGGACCTTTACTTTACAGCCTTTTTTAAAACGTGTTTTTRAGAAATGAATTTATTTCATTGTTTAAAATGCAATAATTATACTTTAGTCAAAAGGACCAAATTAAATACATGATCATCATTTTGACAARAGAGAGGGTTGAGGAACTGGTTTCTCCTTATGTTGATGTCAGCAGCAAGGTATCTCCATGCTACTTAATTGCTGTTTCAGATGCTTGAACTTGAACAAAATGTGCTCTTAAAAGTGATGACTTGTTATAACAACATTAATGATTTTATACTGGATAATTCAATTACACTAAAGCAAAAAGATCACTAAAATATACAACACGTTTAGTATAAAAATCCTGGTATCTTCATGTGTTTATTTCTTGCCTTCTCCAATATTTATTTACATTTTTAAAGGAGCTGACAAAGTTAAAGAGGCTGACAAAGGAGAAATAGTACAATGTCAAGAGCATTTTGACACAAATAAAATCACAGAGCTCCATGTGGGGTTTTGTTGCCTGAGGGAGTTACATAAGGAGTAAGTTGAGAGATTTTTCATCAATAATACTTAATTTCTTATTTTTCACAGATTTCCAACAGTGGCAGTGAGCATTGGATTTGCTGTTAACAAAGAGGTATGAAGTATGTTCTTTAAGATGGGTACCTGAGAGCTGGTTAGAAGCCTCAAAACCATGTGGGAACTTTAAATAAAATAAAATTTAAAAAAAAATCAGCCACCACTCAGGTTTTTCCACACTTTTTAAATGCATTTGATCATACTCTACTAGCCTAAAATCGTAGTCCTGCAAAACTTACTTATGCAAACTGGCAATTACAAGACAATTCTTACAAATTATTATAAATACTATAGGATTTATGTAGGGAAAAAAAGGGAGTACTGGTGTGAGCAAGGTTTTGTAAGACAAAACCATAATGAGTTAAATATAGTGCTGCCTATCCATAATTTAAACATATCTCCCAGTGTTCTTATGTTATTATTGTTGCTTTGTTCCTGCTAGCAGTATCTGTGAAAGCTAACTGCTGCTATGAGGCAATTCAGAACTGATTTCTATGAAGAGTGCAAAATTATGAGCCTAGTTCATTTAATCTGCCTTTGTGGTTTTCTTAACATAGTAAAATAACTGTATTTCCTGCATGAGAGCTTGATTACAGGGGGAAAAAAAGGTACCTAGCCTTCATATGTGCTGTTTTGAGTTTCCTAGCTATACTCGTTCATGCTAGTGCCTTTTCTCCAGATGTTGCCGGTTTACAGTTTGATATATACAGAAGAAATAGGTATTCAAATTGCCAAGGAATGTGCCTCTTTCAGCGTAATTCCACGATCTTAAATATATGTATAGCTGTAAGTGAAGCCAGCAAGAATTCTGTGCAATAGCAACATAGTTTTCAGATGTGCTAGTGGCTCTTCCTGATTTAAACAGAATAATGTTGTGTACTTCTCTAGTTAGACTTTTCAAACATAGAAACTGCAGAGAAACACTTCCATGCTTTTCTGAAGTTTATTCATTGCCAAAGGTCCTTTTGAATACTACATATTATTACCAGACAGCTTTCTCTAATATTTATGTTTTCTAGAACACCATCATGATTTTGATGCTGCATATTTTGGGTTATGTAAACTAAACAAAGCTGAAACAAAAATAAAGAATGATGTTAAATCTCCCTCAGTAAACAAATGGGAAAAGCAGAAAAAAGTAGTAAGCTGAAAAGGAGCCAAAGTCCACACAGGGGAACTGGCCTGAATGTAAGCCTTGAACAGTACTGAAGAAATTCCTGCAGATGTCTTCAGGGAAAGAGTCTATTAATATTGTATTCCTCAAAAAAACCCTTGGTTTAGGTGGGACCTCAGGGTAGGGAGCAAGGACAGTCTATTCCCTTTGAATAGTCTCTGATGAACACCGATGATTATTCACATTGAATGGAGGAGGGCAGCAGGAAAAGATTTGGAGTCTAGAACATCTGAGATGTTTTCTTGACCTTGTTACCAACTTCTTCTGTGACCTTGGGCAAGTCACTTAATTTTTGTGTATCTGTCCACCCCTAATTAAAATACTGCTAATAGTACTTATCTAGGGGTGATTTTAGGAGCTGATCATTGAAGTTTGTAAAGTGCTTTAAAAGCTTTTGGTGAAACCTATTAAAGTGACAGAAATATTAAATACCTTGGGTTTAAATCAAGAGTCAAATTCTGACCCTCTTCTCCTTGGTAAACAGATACTCCTACAGAAATTCCAGTGTTGCTCATTCTCAAGCTTTCATTGAGGGTCACAATATTTGGTATTTCTCTTCAAACTCCTTTTCTTGGAGTCATATGACTTCATGAGTTTCTCACTTTTATGTGTAAACAAAAGGATTTTGCAGAGAAACGTTTGAACAAGTGACTGGAGTGTACTACTTTGGTTGAAAAGGCGGGCAATTTAAATGCATCATGAAAGGTGAAGTGCATATAAAAGCATCCACCATTAATAAACAGTGTGCCATGACTTCTGAGTTTGGATGCCTGACTGATCATATCTATGTATTTGGGGCTGCAAATCTTCAGGGTCCAGCCGAAGTCAGTGGGATTACTTCTAGGTGTAACTGCTCGCCAGTGAAAGTAAAGCATTCAGAATCTGGCCTTAGAGGACTTGCATACTTTCAATAAAAACGTATAATTGATTTTGAAATCAACTTAGCATTTAATCCATTCTAATGTGAACACAAACAAGCTGCAAGTAAGAGTTTAGAAGATCACAAACAGATTGCATTAACTTCTCTTTATAAACTGAATTTTATATGACCTATATCTCAATATCACAGTAATAGTAAAATTATTCCAGTTTATTAGCATCAATATAATCTTTGATTACATGTACCAATTAAAATATTGCTGATCTTTCTGCCATTAGTAGTTGTTTATATTTATGATGAGTAATTTGAGTTGCATTCATTTCTTTCCTTTTCAAAATCTTAAAGCTTGAATTTGGTGTAATTTACCACTGCACTGAAGAACGATTATACACTGGTAGAAGAGGTCAAGGGGCATTTTGTAATGACAAAAGGCTTCAGGTATCAAAAGAGACAGGTTGGTCTAGATTTTGTTAGAACTCTAAAAGGAATATGTTAATTTTGTTTCAGAGTTGTTGCAAATCATCATTAGGATAATGAACATCATTATCCTGATGGAAAGTATTTCACCTGCATGATAATTTTGTTGTTATGTGTTTGTTTTTTTCTGAAAAATCACAACTTTCCTCATTTTCTTTTTAAAATGTACATCTGAATATGAACTATTTAAATAATCCTAAATTATTTTGCTTCATAACGATTGTTTAAAATAAGGAAGAATGAGTAGATTCACCAGTTTCATTCCAGCTGTACACTGGCATAACTTTTTATGAGCAAGATGCAATGGGAATGGTGAATCAAATTCAGAGTACTATGGCAGCCGTTATTCACTTATTTTCCAATAAACTTGTACGTCATAAAATGTATTATGTCTGTAGGCATACATGCTAACAGTAAAGTAAACTAAAGGATGCATGCTTCATTAGGGGTTCTTTAACAGCTTGCTTTTGTCTGTGAGGTATGTTTCAACATACAAATAGCTAGCAACACTCAGTCAACACTTTAATGGAATTCTTTTATTGGTAAACCAAGTTCATAGATCTGTCTGTTTACCTAATGATAATAGATAACAATAATCAGATCTGTGTAGAGAAGTTTTCTTTTAATCAATCAAAATGCAGAGGAGAACATAACACTCAGTTGTAGACAGAAGCAGACATGTGCCAAAAATAGACATCATTGTACACAGGAGATGGTAAAAGTTTCACCCCAAAAAGAGATTTAATGAACTTGAAACACAGTAAATTCAAGCAATTTAACACACAGATTTGTTGTAGTGCCCCAAGCAGACCCTGCATCAAAACTTCCCTGAAATTTGGGAAGTTTGGCTATTTACCTAAATTAATAGTGAGATGGGGTCTCCCTGTTTGGAGAGATGGAGCAAATTGTAAAGTCAGTGACCCCTAAGATTTTAATCCTTGATTATACATCACATTTTTGTCAGTGCTGGAATATCTCATATTCCACAAAAGCCCGTGCTGGCAGAGACTACGGGTTCTCCCAGTTGCKCTGGCTGAGCCACTCCTGCAATGGCCTCGCTCGCTTTTGCAGTCAGAGAGTTCTGGTTTCCAGTTGAGCAAGGAACAATTTTGGCACATGCCACTTTTGTCCTCCTTTCTCTGGACATCCAGTCTACGTGGGTGTCTAGAACATAGCAGGGGAAGTGGACCTTCTGCCCTTCCAAATGCTTTGAAATTTTCCTTTGTTTTGAGAGACATAATTTGGTGGTGGGCAGTTTCACCAGTGAAGATGGATCTTCTTTAGTCTCACTTCTATTGACATTTTAAGTGTATAAAATCACAGTTGCTCTTTTCCTGTAAGGAGTGTGGCTTCAGTGAAATAAACCAACCCTGGAACAGAGAGTGTGTTTCCCTGTACCTACTACTGGAACTCAAGTAGCCGTCACCAATGCATGATGCATTGGAGATCTAGGCTGTCATGTTACTTCATGCCTTTTGTTTTCAGGAAATGTGACTGTTGTATAACATTGATCTACGCTATACATCCATTGTTCAGATTTAATCATTTGAAATCACAGTCCAGGCAAACACTGTTCTTTGTCAATGCCAAATTTTGCAGAGGTCTGGTATGGGAGTCCAAGCAGTCAGGATACACTTAAATGAAGGATCCATCTTCCCTTTGATCTTGAGTGATACTTTCTTCTCATGCTTAGATTCAGGTCAGGCCTTACATGTGCTAATATTGTAAGTGTATTTTCTTTTTTTAATCTTCTGTGGTCAACAGAATTGGTCTTTTTCTCATAAATCTATTCATACCACTCTTAAATCTCTTCTATCAAGCCTCCTTGTTTTTCTGGCATCTGTCAGAGTGAGGAGTAGTCAGTAAATTTTCTCTTGTACCTTGAATTCCTGAAACCCCATTGAGTCTTGTGATCAGCCAGCTCCTTTTCCTAAGCAGAGACCTCCCTCTTCCTTGCCTTAGTCTCTTCATCCAATTTCTACCTGTAGCCTTGATGAAAATTGAAGAGATCCATTTATGCATTAGAAATATATTTAATAACTTGAAAGAACAGCTGTCTTAGTCATGACCTAGCTATGACTGTTGTAGTGTGAATGCTTGGTGCATTTCAGCAATGAGGCATGCATTAAATGTTCTGTAATTTTAAATTGGGTCTGTTATGCAAAAAGATCCAACGCAGATTGCTTCCACCATCCAGAGTTTTCAATGGTGGCTAAACAACGAATACCCTGCGGTGTGCCTGGATTGGTGTTTCTATATTTTAATGCAGTAATTTAAAAAGCGGTTGTTAAATCTATGTTCCTACAGTTAAGCTTTGTGATACCCTGTAACTTTTAATCTAATTACATACCTGTTACTCACCAACCATTTACCGCATTGCTTGAATTGATAATGTTCCTCTGCAATACTAAATTCATTGGTAGCCTGTTTAATTAAATGATGTCTCACACCAGCCTAATTTGCTTTTGAAAACCTCCTTGCTACTTCTGCTAAGAATTTTCAGCTTAGGCAATTAGCTGTAACAACCAGGTAGACATTCCCTATCTGAGTGAATGCCTAGCCTTTAACCCAGGGTAGGAGGTGACACCTGACACTTGGGCACAGCCTAGTTAGTAAGTAATCAACTGCTAAACCTTTGAGTTTTGTCATATCTTTAACGCCTCCGAGTTCAGCTGGCGCAGCGGAAGCAGGGACACTTGGTATTCGATCAACCACCTCCACCTACGTTGGCATACACTTGTTATAAACTAGCAATATTCAGATCTCACATGAGGACTACTTCAACACCTTGCAAGTCACTGTGAGTCTCTCCTTTGACTGTACACAAGGCTGTTATCCTCATCTGCTGTAGGTCAGAATTGCTCTTGCTGAACCCAATACAAATATAACATTCATATATTATTATTATTAATTAAGATACTGCTTTAGTTTGTGATAAGAAAGGGTTTTTTTCAGTTTTCAGTCTTTGAAATGTGAGAATGAAAGGGAGCTATTAGTGGGTGACTGGTGATTTAGGTAGAAACTTTTCTTTCCTCTTACTGTGTTCCCAAATGTTTATCATTTGTTAACAAATTACATTGAAGTTCCCTATTCAGGAACCATCCTGTTTCCAAATATGATTAGATTAGCATCATTAATAGTTACTAGGTCACTGGATTATTTTTAGTTGACTGCTAAAGTTAGTGAATTTGCCAAAAGCTGACTGGTCAATGAAATAAAACAATGTATGGAAAGAGAAGGAATGTAAGAATGCATTCTTGTTTTTAATCTTCCTGTTCTGTTTTTTTAAAAGTGTGTTTAGATCAGACCATTTGATATGAGAAATCTAGTCTTGCTTGAATTTTTATGCAAAGTTGTCACTTAACCTATGAAAGAGTTTGGGGTAAAAAAAGGGACATGAAAATTGTTTTTCTGTGAAAAGTCCATTAGTGTTTAATTTAACAAATTTCCAGAATCTACCTGGAAGCTGTTGAATTAATGGAAACAACTACCTCCATTGCAGATATCTCGAAGGCCTTAATTTTAACAGAAATTGGTCCAAAACGTGACCCTGCAACTTTGAAATTGTTCCTTGGTAACATTGAGAGATTGCTCAAGGCCCAAGCACACGGGTAAGATATTTTACAATATATGTCTCACATTTGTGACCAGAAGTCATTTTAGAAAAAAAAAACCAAAACAAAACACACACACACAAAACAAGTACGTTGCACGTTTTGCAATCTTGACACATAGGTTGAAATCAAAGGCATTTTCTGCTTTACGTTACCGTGTCCCCTTCTCGCGGGGTTTAGGGTCCGTGTCATTGGGAGCTCGACCCTGGCTCTGTGCCATTTGGCATCCGGCGCTGCAGATGCCTATTACCAGTTTGGGTTACACTGCTGGGACTTGGCAGCGGCAACTGTCATTATTAGAGAGGCAGGTGGCACTGTGATAGACACTTCAGGTGAGTAAAATATCCTTGTTTTCATGGACTTTTGGGGGACTGAGTGGCTATTTGGGGGGAACTTGTGTTTCCTCAGTACAGTCCTTCCCCTGTGACTCTATCTCATTTATAGCAATATTCTGTAGAAACGTCTGTACTCTCCACTAGACTCTGGCTGGTTATTCGTAACACACTGATGTAATTCCCGCCTGGGGTTTCATCACATCAAAGGTCTTCTGAGTCAAACTGTGTTTCCATGACTTTGAGTAATTCCTTTAAAGGATCAGATTTACGGTAAAGAACTAGCCCAGGAGATTGGTAGATGTGCTCAGACTCCAAACAGATTCCGGCAGAGACAGCCTCCCGAGAAAGGAGGACTCTCAGGTACATGTCTGAACATATATGACTAGGAACTACTCAGAGGGAGTAAAGGACAGCACAGTCTCCGGATTATTATTTTATTCATTTAGATGGTACACATCTCAGAGTAATGGTTTACTGGTGACCAATATGTGGATGCTGGGGAAAGATATGGTGGATTAAGAAGAAGGGTATGCTGATTAAACTAATTTCTGTTCTATCCCTTCCTGTTGCTAAAAGAAGGGAATATTGCATTTATTGTTGGATACTGAACAAATCTAGACATTCGCTGCTTCTGTTGCATACTTTGGCACTGTATCTAGAATTTTCTGAAATCATTTTTTGCCGGAGATTTCCAGATAGGAGTTGCTGAATTAGGTTGTCCTTCCCACCCCAAAAGGAGCTACGTATGAAGTTGTTTCAGTGTTTCTGAACCTATCTAATTACAGCATGGTTTATATTTAAGAATACATTGTCTTTTTACATCACGTAAGACAGTTCTCATTAATTCTCTTGTCCTCAGGGGGACCTCTGGATCTTATGTCCTGCCGAGTGATTGCTGCGGGCACCAGAGAGATGGCTATGTTCATAGCTCAGGAAATACAAACTATTCACTACGGACGAGATGATGAAAATTAAATACTTACAATATGGAGTCTGCCCTCCTGAACTATGTAACTTTTGCAAGATGGGTGGCTTAAAGGGTACGTGAATCCAGCAGGATGCTTTCTGTGGAGATTTTCTGTGTCAAATATTTTTTATAAATTTATTACAATGTCGGAAGGCATAGGGAGATTTTTAAACCTCTAAGAATCGTGTTTCCTTTTTAATATGTATCTCTCTCAGCAGTATCTTTTTTATAAGATAGCATATTTTACTTGTAGTAACTTAGTCTCAAAATTAAGTTGTAATTTCATATCTGTGGGGCTGATATTTAGTCTTTTGTAACATGCAGCTAAAAATGGAATTTTATTTTTACAGATGCAGATCTCAGGTAAATGAGCTTTAGGACTGTAGTAAGGATGAGTAGTTAAGACGTGTGCCTATAATACCCGTGTTCTATGATACTTAAGAATGCAATAAAAATGACATTATTGTTTCCTAACTATGTCATAGCTATATATCCGTATATATGTATATGTACATATATGTATGTCTGTGTGTATATATATACACCGATACATGTATATGCATGTATACACACACACATACCCGTGTGTGTGTATATATATATGGATATCCTGGATGTTTACAGCAATTTAGAGAATGCATAGAAGAAAGCTAATATTGGAAGTTATTTTCAGGTAAAGAGTATAGGTTACTTACGTGATTTCGGTGGGGCTTATCCAAATGGCAAATAACAGAGCTGATCATGGAAAATGATGTTTAATGATTTTACAAACTGTCCAGCTAGTTCTCATTTCCCTTCATCCCTCTGCATGGGGATAAATCATACTGTCCTACAGGCCTCTGTAAGATATTCAAACCGGCAAACACTTAATACCGTAGAGTAATTATAGTTAAAACCAGGAATATCGAACTCCACTGAGTTATTCACAGTATTAACTATGACACGCAGTAGAAGGCCAGCGGAATAGAGCACAGTGTCAAGGAGCTGTTGATTTTAGAGAAACTTTGAGCAGAACAGCAGGATTTGGCCCCTTACAGGCAAGTCATTAAAAATATGCACATAAGATATGCTTACAAAAAGTTGTAAATCACATGCCCTTCTCGCACAAAGTTGTAATTGCACTTTTTGATCAGAGAAACCTGTAAAATCAGTTACATACATTTCCTAAATACACAGTTGTTCTCTGTCCTTGTATCTAGCATTGGTTTTAATTCCACCAAGGTGATCATTTCTATTTAGATTATTTTTTAAATCATGAGCACAGGGAAAATACAAGTGTGTCCAGAAAAGTAGTTGAGATGAAATCACTTCTATTTTTTTCTTAAAAATTTGAATTAAAAGGTATCTCTTTTGCAAGACTGCAAATTAAAGGAATGAGCCAAAAAAGTAAGTTGGTTAAAAATTTTTAACTTACTTTATACACTGCATGTGTAGACTTTGTAAATGTGTTCAGATATCTGCTTAGAACATACAAACTAAACAATATTTTTTAAAAATAACCTTACATGTGTTTCTTGCAATGAAAAATGTTTTTCACTGAACATAACATAAAATTCTGTGTAATTTCTTGATGCTTTTTTTTCACGAGAAATACAAAGTATTGACTGTGCGAAGAATGTCTAAATCCAACTAAGCATTTAAGAACTGATGGTTCTTACCAGAAGACCAACGCTGTCCGTCACAGTGATCAACATTTTGTCACTGCTCCCTTTTACCCCCCCCCCAACTCTTTGTACCCCCCTGTTCAGAAACAGAGATTGTAAGCCCTCTGGGGCAGGGACTATAGTACTTTGGCTCTAGGTTTGCGCAGTGCTAATAGGATGCAATTCTGGTCCACGACTAGGCACTGAGGTGCTATAATAATACAAATAATAAATACTAATAGGCTCACTTGTCTCTTATTCGCCCTCCCCCCACTTTCTGAGCACACAGAGATCCAAGTGACAGCTGCGGGGCTTGGTGGCACTGCTCTGATCCCAGGGCGCTTAGCCCTCGGCAGCCGTGGGAGCAGCCGGGGCTTTACTCTGACTTCTGCCGTGGCTGTAAGCCCCGTAAGGAAGCTTATGCTGGCAGGGGATCAAGTGTGGTGGAAGCTCAGCCCCACTTTGTCCGCTCCCCCTCCTCACCCTGTCCCCGCATCGCTCTGGGAGAGGAGCACACAGCGTGTGCGAGAAGCTGCTGCATGGCTCCGGCGAGGTTTCCCAGCAGCTCAGCCTGCTCGTACAAAGAAAGTCTCTGACCCAGTTAGGGCTGGTGCGCGCTGGCGTCCCAGAGCTCGGCAAAGCAGGGAAATCTATGCATCAACTTCAATGGCACGCACCAGTGATTTGTGAAGCTGGGAGCCAAGTGTGGTGGGAAGGGAGAGGTGCAGAAACCCATTCACAAGTTCTCGTTTGTGCCTGGGATGCAGTTTTGGTTTTTATTTGGGCTGTAGTTCAAGCGTGTTAAACTGGCAGTGTGTGCATGGAGCAGCAGTCCTCTCCCCCCACCTCCTCTGCCGCCCGTGTGCCAGTACAAACATTTCTGAACCCTTCCAGTGGACCAGATGAGTGAAGTGATCTGCCTGTAAAGTACCCCAGTAAACAAAAAAGGGATTATTTTACAGACAGATCGTTTTCCCAAGCCAATTCAGCCCCTGGCCACCACGAGCAGCTGACTTCAGGCAGCAAAGAGGGTAGCGAGGGGGCAGGCAGGACGGCTCCGTTCACAGATGGTGCCGCATTACGCCAGTTCAAAGTTTTCGTCAAAGTGCAGCCTTAAAACTATTTGACTACACATATTGACTGAAATAAACTGTACCAGAGTTTGTCCTCCCTTCGTTTTTTCTTGCTAACCAGATGAAACTTTGCTCAGCATGCGTGTCCGGCAGCTCTCCGTGTGAGTGCGAGCATTCATAACGCAGTTAGTGCAGCACATTAGCCAGAAACTTAAATCCCCCAAAATGCTTAAACATGGACTCTTTTCCCTACCAGCTATTGTAAAATGCTAYGAATGTTTTCCACTACATACATTACAGAGTACATAAGTGCATCTGTAATTAGGCATCCAAGACGGATGAAGATTTTCTCCGTGAACACTGGCACAAAGATGCCTGTGCTCTGAAAAGCGAGTGCTTCCTCTGTAAGCGAACGGTGCTCAGCTTCCCGGAGCTATCCCAGTTTGTGTCTGCATTCCTCACCAGCTCACTGGTGGAGAACATTTTATGCCTCCAGGCTGGCTGGCCTGGTCTCAAATGGTGCTTTCTGGTAGAATCAAGAGTGGAAGTAGCTGTAAACTCCAGGAAAATGGTCGGTGGCTGATTCCTTCGCAGCGTGTCTTGTTGAGCTTGTCAGATTTTACAGAACAAGTATCGGCATGTTTCATACGTGCTGAAGGACTGATATTTTCCCTTTGATTACACTAGCTAATCTCACAGTATTAAACAAATTTGCATGTATTGGAGCACTTACCTAGGGGCCCACAGGCAGTATTCTCCATATTTCATCTAGAATTTGGTTCCTGTTGGCAATGGCTTCAATTAAAGCAATAAAAATATCACTCACCACCAGCCATTCTGCTGTCAGTATTAGAGCTATGCTGTTCCCTCAGCAAGGTTGGATCTGTTCAGTGTATGCACAGGAGATGTGCAAGGGGATCGTTGAATAATGAAATAAGACTTAAGCCACTATATCAAATTAACACAGCCCACGCCTTTTTTCCTGGTAACTTCCTAGAGCTACCAAGACTGCTTAAATTATTTTTTTCCTTTACACCAGTAGGGAAACTGTATACAAAAATGTGCTCTCTTTCAGTACTATATCGCCAAGACTGAAAATGTAGAGAAGTCAGACTTACGGTTCCTACAGCAGTTTCCATTTTACAGTGTGTTACAGTTAAATCTTTCATAAAACATCTCCCCAACACTAAGGAATGCGACAAACCATTCACCAGCAGCAGAAAGAGGAATTTCCATTTTCTTTTAATCCATGCACCAGACATGACAATAGCACTATAGGATACTGCATTTTATATGCATGCTGTGTTCAAGTAGCAAAAGAACTACTTTTATTCAAAAGAGGAATAACTGTTGACACTAATTCTGGATTTCCATGGGTTTTGCTCCTGAAGTTTTGATTTTAAAATGCATTACAATAGTGGGTTTGTACTTCTGTACTTTACAGCCCATTACATTTATACAGCGAATTTTAGAGTAAAATGGACTGGAGGTCAAAGTGTGCCCTTTCTCATCACAGAACGGGAAGGTATGTATTTCACAACACAGAGAAGCAGAATTCTGTATCCCGGCATACTAAATGTGACTATTTTAGTTACAAAAAAATTGTGTGCTATTTCCCTTGTAAACTGCTATGAAATCCATGCATACAAACAATGTACTGCAGTGCAGCCTAGTAACAAGATAGACGGACCCACCTCATACAGATGGTATGAGAATTAATTCATGTTCAGAAGGCTCTTTAATTGCAGTCGCTTTTATACAATTACTGGAATCCATTCAATCACCCTGAATACTTCAGTGCATACCCTAATATACAGCATTTATACATTCATTCTCTGCAACCTTTTATGCACACTACCACTGCGTGCTCCGTTAATATCACAATCTAATACACTATGCTTTCTTCAGTTAGCTACCGACTTCCAGTTTTACTAAAAGCTGTTACTCTTTTAGTGAATACTTAGGATTTTTATAATATAGCCATTAAAACTATTGCTTCCTAATTCACTGAAACAAACRGATTCAAAATTGAGGTCTGAGTCTTCATGCCAACACTTGCTGGGATGAATTGGATAAATCAGTGGAATTGCACTCCTGTTTGCAGGAGAAAAAAAAATAGCCAAACCCATGTTTCACAGGCAGAACTTTCTATCTGATCGCAGGGAGGGAAAGCCTCCTCTGGCTCAGCAATGCCTGGTTTGCAGCATGGAACGTTAATCAGCTCCAAAAGGAGCGTTTTCCTCCTCTTGGGAGGAAACCCTAGCAGTTACAGTCAAAATCACTGCTAATGGATATGTGCCAATACTATTTGAAAAAAATATTTGAAAAAAATAAAAATATACTTCCATGCAGTCTTATTTTTCAGTATTAATTGAATGGTGGAACAGTAATATTTTATTTATATATACATATATATAATAGATGAAAATTGAGAACAGAATAGTTTTTTTATTTACAAATTACTCGTGCAAAGGCTCACAAAAATTATCTTAAAATTTCTGAGTGTTTGTATCTCCAGCCACCCGTCACAATCAAATTCAAAGTACTGTTCTGTGGAAAGAAAAACATTTATTCAGGCGCGTTTGCTAAGGTAAAAAGGCTCGCAGACACATTCTTTGCACAGAAAAATTATGTTAGGTATTAAAGAAGTCAGTAGGTAAGGGATAAACTTTCTCACATTAAGCTGGAAACCTCTTTAAGTGTGAAAGGTCTGTGTCTTTTAACAGTGCTTTTCTTTTAGCCATAAATATGCAATGGTGGTATTTTAATTTAAGGCTATTTGAGAAAGTAGAACTATATATGAAAGTGCACTGTTGCTGCATCAGTGACACAGCAGTCCTTCGAAATACTGTGACGTTAATGGTCACTTACGAGACTGTGAATTGGATATATTCATGGTGGAAATACTGGTTTATTCTATTTTGAAATGAATTCAAGCATTATAAGCCAGGCTGTCAGACAACATGGAACTAAAATCGGAATTCCATCACTTTTGTTTGTCCATTGCAATAAGCGACACATTGTTCTCCTGAGAAACACAGATATTCTCTCTTGCCAAGCGTTGTTTAATGTTGGTCTTGTTGAGCAGTACCACCAGATGATGCCGGTGAGCCCAACTTCAGAAAACAGGGGCCAAAGTTTCTGCTGGCACAAGGGGACTGTTGTGGTTTAACCCCAGCCAGCAACTAAGCCCCACACAGCCGCTCACGCACTCCCCCCCGGTGGGATGGGGGAGAGAATCAGAAGAGAAAAACTCGTGGGTTGAGATAAACTCGTGGGTTGAGTGAGAAAACTCGTGGGTTGAGATAAAGACAGTTTAATAGGTAAAGCAAAAGTTGGATGCACAAGCAAAGCAAAACAAGGAATTCATTCACTGCTTCCCATCAACAGGCAGGTGTTCAGCCATCTCCAGGAAAGCAGGGCTCCATCATGCATAACAGTGACTTGGGAAGACAAACGCCATCACTCCGAAAGTCCCCCCCCTTCCTTCTTCTTCCCCCAGCTTTATATGCTGAGCATGATGTCATATGGTATGGAATATCCCTTTGGTCCATTGGGGTCAGCTGTCCCGGATGTGTCCCCTCCCAGCTTCTTGTGCACCTCCTCGCTGGCAGAGCATGGGAAACTGAAAAGTCCTTGACTTAGTATAAGCACTGCTTAGCAACAACTAAAACATCAGTGTGTTATCACATTATTCTCATGCTAAATCCAAAACACAGCACTAACCCAGCTACTAGGTCTATCCCAGCCGAAACGAGGACAGGGGCACAACTTTGGTGATGTTGTGAAGCTCAGGGCATGGTGTGACTATCACTGTAACTCAGCAAAACTATCAATTGTCTTTGTACTGAAATAACAGCTAACAGTCTTCCGTGATACAAATACTTATATCCATCAGGTGACACGTAGTTAAGATTTCTGGAGACACTGGGTGATTCTAAAGTGTTACTTCAGGTGCTCAGCATGCCTCAGGGTCATGCTTAACATTTCAGACAACAAATATTTTAATGATTCTTTTACTGTAAAATATAGTCATTATTATACATACATGTAGAAACTTAGAAATTTAATGCTGGTTCTCTCCTACCTTGCACCTGGTGTAATCATTTACTATTTGTAAAAGGGATGAGACATGCTACATTAATAGAATATTAGTATTTTGCATTCACTTTTCAAATGTAGAAATAAATATACAATGTACAAGAGCTCACCAGTTTTTGATACTGTGTTTCCAAAGTTTAGGAGAAAATCACTTCTATTTTACTGGAGATTTTTTCAGATGCACCGTATCCCTGCACTATTTCATCTAGACATAAAACAGCAGTGGGAGGAGGAATTAGCCTTACAGATGTAACCTGACTTCAAAAGAGATTAAGGCCAGTTAATTACACCAGCATATTCCCCACTGATTTGCTAGTCTGTAGTAAATCTGAACCTAAGTGTACATCTGGAAACAAACAACAAGACATGAAAGTCATTATAATTCATATAGACCTTCTAATAATTCATATCGACTTTTCTTATCCATAGTTTTGTCTAAGACATCCTTCTTCTGTAATTATTATATTGGAAGCTAAGAATAATTACCTTTAGATGTTTTATAAAGTCAAGGCAAAGATGGATTATATATCTGATGATAACCTACTTCGGATCAAGAAGCCAAAGACCTTACTAATTCCTCATGTAAGCATGTGCAATTTCAATGAATGCTCTCCACCCCACTGGTATTAGTTGAATTTAAGGTCATCTCCATCATACAGTGATTTCATCATGAAAACATATTTTAAAAATGCAGAAATGTCCGTGTTGCATCCTTGTGTTTCTCTTTTGCAATGTTATTCTTTGTCCTTTGGAAACTACCATTGGTTTTGTACTGTACAATATACAAGTGTAGTTTTAAAGAGTTTCTCATTATTTTGTAATGAATGCTAGAAATCAATGATCACAGAAATCAATAGACTAGCGTGCAAATTAGAAAAACTCTCAAGTATGGTGAAGTTGTCATTTTTAGGTACAAATATATATTACCAATATTATAATAATAATAATAAAAGAAAGAAAGAAAGAAAGTCTGTGTTGTTCTATCTGTAAATAACTTTCACGTTGTACACACCTCTCAGTTTAAGCAAGTTCTGTGAGCACGTGAGCTTTAATCAAACTATTTCTGTTCTCAGTTCTCCAATTCCTGAAGAAGAGACCAATAAGTAGTAAATCCACTCAGGAGGCAGTATAGTCAAACTTCACACGTGAAAAGGATGCTCAGATGAAATAAATACAAAGTGACTCATAGTAGCCATAGAAGAATTTCATTAAAACCTGTAAATTCTGTATAGTTCCTGTCTTCTTCTCCCCACTGACAGAAGTGCAAAACCCAAATTTTCATCGTTGTTACGGCTGCTTTGAGTTCCACTTCCCATTTACTCCTCCTGCAAATCAGACAGTTTATGCTAATGGCCAGCCTCACAAATTCACTGTCAGGGCCCTAAGTGCACTCACCTGCCCCAGGAGTTTAGCTGGCCATGTCCAAGACAAGCTGGTAAGATCTGTTTTGAAGAAAGACCTGGAAAAAGCATCAGCAAGGCTTCTTTCCATGGGACCTGCTTTAAAACTGAAGCTCTCCCTCTTGAACCGGACACATACAAGTCCATGGGACCTGATGGGGTGCACCTACAAGTGCAGTGGGAACTGGCTGATGTTGTTGTGATGCCACTTTTGGTTGTCTTTGAAAAGTTGTGGTGATCTGGGGAGGTTCCTGAGCATTGGAAGAAGGCAAATGTCACTCTTATCATCAAGGAGGGCAAGAAGGAGGACCCCAGGAATGACAAGCCAGTCAGCCTCACCTTGATCCCTGGGAAGGTGATGGAGTAAATAATCCTGGAAACCATTTCAAAACACATGAAGGACAAGAAGGTGACTGGGAATAGTGAGCATGGATTTATGAAAGGGAAATCATGCTTAACTGACCTGATAGCCTCCTGTGGTGTGATGACTGGCTCGGTGGATGAGGGGAGAACAGCTGATGTTTATCTTGACTTCAGTTAGGCTTTCAACACAGTCTCCTGTAACATTCTCATAGACAAACTGATAAGGTACAGGCTAGATAAGTGAACAATGAAGTGGGTTGGAAATTGGCTGAACAGCTGGGCCCAGAGAGTTGTGGCCAGTGGCACGAAGTCCAGCAGAAAGCAGTCACTGTTGGAGCATCCAAGGGGTTGATACTGCATCCAATACTGTTTAACTTCTTTATTGATGATGTAGATGATGGGACAGAGTGCACCCTCAGCAAGTTTGCAGATGATATGAAACTGGGAGGAGTGGTTGATACTCCAGATAGTTGTCCTGCCATTCAGAGGGACCTCAACAGGCTGGAGAAATGGGCAGACAGGAACTTTATGAAATTCAATGAAGGGAGATGCTAAATCCTACATCTGGGGAGGAACAGCCCCATGCACCAGTACTGTACACTCCAGGAGCTGACTGGATGGAAAGCAGCTTTGCAAAAAAGACCTGGGGGTCTTGGTGAACAACAAGTTGACCATGAGCCAGCAATGTGCCCTTGTCACAAAGAAGCCTTACGGTGTCCTGGGCTGCACTGGGAGGAGTGTTGCCAGCAGGATGAAGGAGGTGATCCTTCCCCTCTGCTCAATCCTGGTGAGGCCACATCTGGAGTGCTGGGTCCAGTTCTGGGCTCCCCAGTACAAGGGAGAGAGATAGGCATACTGGAGCAAGTCCAGCAAAGGGCCACTAAGATGATTAAGGGCTTCGAGCATCTAACATAGGAGGACAGGCTAAGAGAGCTGGGATTGTTTAGCCTTGAACGGAGAAGGCTCGGGAGGATCTTATCAAAGTATATAAATACCTGGTGGGAGGGAGTACAGAAGATGGAGTCAGACTCTTCTGTACTCTTCGGTGTCCAGCGACAGAACAAGAGGCAATGGGCACAAATTGAACTACAAGAATTTTGTTTAAACATAAGAAAAAGGTTTTTTGCTTTTTATTTGAAGGGTGACCGAGCACTGCCACAGGTTGCCCTGAGAGGCTATGGAGTCTCCATCCTTGGAAATATTCAAAACCTCACTGGACACAGCCCTGAGCAACCTGCTCTAGTTGATTCTGCTTTGAGCAGGCAGGTTGGACTAGGCAATCCCTAGAGGTGCCTTCCAACCTCAGCAATTTTGCAATTCTGTGATCCCTCCTCAGCGGCTGTTACAGGACCCTTTGACAACATCTTTTCCAAGACATGAAGGAAAAAGGAAACAAGCACAATCAGCATACAGATGTTAGCAGTAAACAACTGTACCCTGGGATGCCTGAGATCTAAACTGATCTTCATTGTTTTAAAGCTTAAAAAGAGCAAACTGAACAACATGTGCTAGGTAGCACCAGTCTGTAACCAAAAGACTGGAAAACTCTTCTTTGCAATGCAATGTGACAGTAATGTGATGAGCAGTAGCTCTCTAGCATTGCAAGGCTGTATTGAAAAGCAAGGTACACAGGGAACCTCAGGAATCCGATTTACTTCTTTGCTCCCTTAAAGTCTCGCTCTAGGTTTACCATAGGTAAACTGATACCTTGAGTGAAGTAGAATACTAAAAACAAACAAAAATCCCCCCGTCCCCAAATAAACTGAAAATAAAGCTCTAATTACAGAGAAATAATTCACTGCCAAGCAGAATGTTGCAGAACAGGATTGGTATGACTAGAAGATATGTCAGAACTGAATTTCAGCGCAGGATGTAATTTCTTTCTGAATCTCATGAAAAAGATCAAAACATCTTCAGCATAAGTGCTGTAAGTACGTTTAATTCAACCTATATGCTGAACTATGGAAATGGCCAGGAATATTTAGCTGTGGCTAACATACTGTTCCTTTTTTGCCCCCTCCTTAAACACGGTACTCTCTCCACAGTCATCCAGTATAAGCCAGTTTTCTCTCTCAAAACCTAACTCAAATTCACTATTCTCATATGTTCATAAAGGCTCTTAAATATACATTTGCACAGGATCCTCTCACCTGCTTACGAAAGACAACTGCTTCCCACCATTAAAAGAAGATAACTGAAATACTGGGAAAGCACATTCCTCTCATTTATCCAGTGCATGTTATATTGTTTATCTAATTAAATTGCAGTTTCCTTTGGACACGACACATGTGCAGAGCAGCACGCAAATTCGGTTTCCAAAGAAAAGCTGAAAAATGCCAAACTGAGAAACAACAGTCACGTGCACAGCTCAGGGTGCAGGGGATCCCCGAGTGGACCTTTACCTTTGATAGCTGCAAAGCTTCCTGGGCTAGATCATGAACATTGTTTTGATAGCTACACAAACAACTTCAAACAAGGATATATTGTTATATATTCATGAAGCCGTTGCTGCAGCTGGATTAGCTTCAGACTCCATCTGATCTGTAGCCCTGCCAGAGAGCCACTGCAGCAACCCTCAGCCTGATACTATGAAGCACTGAGGCGCCAATCCTACTCCCATTGAAAGAAATGGAAAAATTCCCATTTACTGCAGTAAAATAGATAAGATTCTAAGTTTCAGTGCTTCCACTAACACTGTTGTCACTCAGTGACATCATACCTTGAAAATGTCCTTTATATAAGTAGTAGGGAATTTTAAATGAAAACAAAAAAACAAACCCTCAAACAGAAATAAAATGCTTGATGCATTACCTGAAAACCTGGCTGCACATCCAGTAGAGCTGACATGGCTACTCTTAAAATGACTAGATGTTTCCTCTAGCAGCGTGATGTCAGCATTGCCACGGTTCCCTTCAAGCAAGAGATTTTCATTTACTTATCTTTCCTCTGACAAGTATCTTTCCTACTGACAAATCATAGGCCTTTATTATCTTCCTGTTGGCTTAAAAAATAAAATAGATTGTTTGAAACCGTTCCAGTTCTGTGTGTACATCAAGAACAGAGCTCGCTCTTAACACAGAGCCACCTGCTGACAGCCAAGTATATTCATTTCAAATCCTTAAAATCAGAAGTGGTTGGTGTTCGTATCACATGTTGATAATTAGAAAATAATGGTTATAAAATATGTAAGTCAATTTTAACCAACAGAAACCTTTTAGTCCTACCCACGTTGAATTTGGACTGCTGTCTCTGTTGCCTAGAAAACAACAGTTCTTGGCAATTTTCTTCTCTTTTTTCCAAAGGGCTTTGAGGGAGAGAAGTTAAAAAGCAGGTCATTAAAAACAAACATAACTATGCAGCAACCCTGTTGAATCTGTAAACATTTGTAAATCTGCACAGATACTACACGTGACATTTGAGAAAGATGCCTTTTGGCAGTTACCAACACTTCTGGATTTTAATCTCAGAGGTGGGCAAATTTCCGTTCACCCTGATTCTGTTCAGTAGTGAAATGAACTGCCAAAGCCAGAGGGCAAACAGCACGGTGTGACACAGCATGTCTCTGACCAGTGTCCGGATCAAGAACGCCTGATGGAGCGGCTGGCTCTGAAAGACATGTTCGGTCTGGAAGTTTTAAACTGGCTTGTTTTCAGACTGATTATTCAGTCTGCTTTGCCTCATGCATCTGGGGACATTTCAGATGCCATCACCTGTGCACGCCTGAGAGGCTATGACAAAACACCTGCATCCAATCCCTTTTTAAAGCAAACAGCCAGTGCACATGCTGGTGTATTACGTGGCAAGTACATATGATGGCTTAAGGCCATGCAAAAGCAGAATATTTTCTGCAAATCCTGATGACTCTGTTTGTTTATTTCTGCTTAGAGTTGTATGAAGAAATGGGGGGGTGCATACACGAGACCATTAGGTATCTGTTTATTTCCTTCTCAGGGTTGTACAGAAGCAGTCTAACAAAATCTAATGCGGTTATTGATCTAGCAACATTTGATTCCTTTCTGCTCTTGTTGTCCTGAAACGTCTCCGGTGTGACTAGTAGACGGCTGCTGCCTGGGGCTGCACCTGGCTCTCCTGCCATCCTGCACCACCTTGCAGCTCAGGGCTTGTAGAGCTGTAACTTGCCCTAACTTCAGTCCTGCCCATACACAAAAAAACCCTTTCCTAGAGGCTCACTCAGCCGGCCTGGCTTGCCAATAGAGGGCAGTCCTRCATTGGGATGGGTTTCTGTGCCTATGCACTCAGATCCACGCGTGCCTGTGCTGCCTGCTGGATGCACGCTGGCCATACTGGAGTTCCCCCATCCGTCCCAGTCATCCGGCCAGGGCAAGCAACAGACTCGCTCTGCACCTCTGGCATTGCCAATGTGCTGCAATACAGGAGTACAAGAGCAGCAGCGGTTTAAAACCTTGCCCTATGGCTCTCCTTGAGCTCCGTGAGAGGAATTAATTTCTGTGCATGCRTCTCTTTGGTTAATGCTTGCATAACCTCTGTCAAGCAACATATAGGCACTGCATACTTAATGCTTCTGTGCTTTTAAGAGTTAGGCGGGAAAGACTAAACACATAATCTAAGACAGAAAGGATTCATTCTAAGGGATCACGGGTCTACATGTACCCACTCTAAGAAGCAAAATGGACATTTGACACTGATAGGGAGGAGCCAGCATCACAGAAAGGAATGTGCTATGCAGAAAAGCCAATTAGATATGAATATAGTTAATATGTGGAAACAGGGTAAGGTGCTTCAGTTAGATCTGTGGAAATAACATGAAATACGACCAATCTCTACAAGATTGTCCCAGGGACAGCAATAAGTTTTAGACCAAAATGACAGATTGGCCTAATAAAGTGTGTCTCAAAGTCGAAGCAAGTAGGCAGCRTCTGGCAGATCTCAGCAGGGGTGGCCAAAGCCTTTGCAAGACACYTGCAGCCAAGAGCCTTTGAGAATCCACTCTGAGCAGATCCAGGCTACCAGGTCTGCACTCAGCCCAAACACAGCTTGCTCATCAACCTCTTCCAGGGGATGCAGCTCAGAAGGCAGCCAGAGCACACATTTCAGCCAGATCCCTCATCCCTACGCTTTCCCTAAAAATTGAACTTAATTGGCATAAAACTCATAGAGTTAAAACAGGCTGACCTACCTTCAATATGCTTATGGCAGCATATTGTGCATATAAAAGTACAGCTTGTTCTCTCCCCTAGTAGTCCCCAAGAGTGACTACATCAGCACTGCTTTCTTCTTTCTTCAAAAACAAACAAAAAAACCCAACCCCAAAACATTCAGAAATGATGAGTAGGCCAAAGTTTAGCTGAGAAAGTTCTTGAGACAGAGGCCTTGGCTGAGGGCCCATCAAAATCAATAGGAGTCTTTCCATTTACTTAATGGGCTTTGACTGAGCCCTAAGTGAAGGGGACAGGGGGGGAAATCTGTGCTGATTACCCACTAACAAAGAAGTGTTTGAAATAATCTGCTGCCATCTGTCTTTGTTTTGCTAACCCACTCAGCTGGGCCTGAACTGAAAATCCATCAGATGAATAAAGAATTAATTATCGCAAGAACAATCTGTTTGCATTTCTCACCTTCTGCAAGAACTAACCCCATTGACCACGTGGGAGATTTCCTTGCATAATTACAAGCCACTGTGAAATTAAGAGGCTACAGCTGTTACATACGTATGTATATATGTCACGCAAGTTACAAAAATAAGTGAATTTCTTCAGCCTCAAAGAGCTGCTATAAGATTTCTGTGGTATTCAGAGGGGCCAATAACATTATCTGGGTTTGGGGGTAGAAAGGAGTTTAAGTTTCTTTTAATAAAAGATTGGTAACATTTCATGTGATTGCTCAATTCTCTCCCACTATATGGACATGGAGCTGATTATAGGAATCTAATGTCATCGCGTGCAGTGTTATATGTGTATATGTCTACATGGGGGAGAAAAAGGAATGACACCATGGAGATGAGAAAAGCTACAGAGGACCAGGTTATTGGATCCCTTCTAACAGGAGGACAAATCCTCTTTTTAGAGTAACCACCTATAAGCAAGAGTACAGAGGCTTAGCAACAATCTGATAAATCAGTATTCGGTCAGCGTTGCAGAAGGAAGGAGGGGACACAGTTGACTGCTTGTTTAGGGGACGTGAAGTCTATTTCTATGGGAAGGAGTGGCACGTGCAACACCGTCTGCGAGTCCAGTCACTCCGAGCCAGTGGGACACATACCTACGCAAAAGCACTTCAGCCATTTGCTCTTAACCTAGTGAAATAACTGGAAATATAACTTCTCTGGCAACTCTTCACCAGGCAATGATACCACACAGAAAAGTTACAGCTCTTCTTTCCATTTCTTCCAAAGATGGTTACTTCAACCGCATATTTATGTTAATCGCTCTACCAGTTGATCAAGAGTGGGGGGGGTTTCCATCAGAGAGGACTATCCTTTGCCTAGGGTGAAATAGTCCTSTTCTAAGTGAAGGTGTTTTCGTGGGACCATCACAATTCATGATCAACCTAAGATGATCTGTAATAAATAGGTCTTCACATTCCAGGGAATTACTTTGGGTTTGGTCACACAAAAAATGGGCACACGTACAATTGAGGCCCACAGAACGTTTTGGGGTACCTTCCCAAAGCATCCAGAAGATTTTACTGAGTCCGACTCCAGAGAAATCACTTCCTAATTTCAGATTTGCACAAGATTCAAGCAGTAGTTATAATTTTCTCAGCATACTACATTTAACAGACAAAATGAAGTTTTGGTATAACTTTACAGGAGTTCAGCGGCATTTCAGAGGAGATTAATTTGTATGACATGCATGTCCAAAGGTGACAAAAGGATGATAAAGTATTTAACCTTGGTGACTCACGTGGTGCTCTTTGGCTCCAAAGTTACTCTGCAATAAGGCATCACAGGAACAGAGTCATTCTCAGTCACTCATCATGGGAACATGGGTGAATATGACAGCGGACATTCCAGCTCTGGGTGTGTTTAAGAGCTCTCTTATCAGGTCTGCAGTGGTAGTAATATGCCCCTAGTATCTGTCAGAAAGAGAACGGCTCACATGTGACCATGAGATAAGGCTGGCAGCCCCATATCCTCCTCAACATCTTCTACTCGCTTCATTTCAGAAACTAAGCAAGACTGAGCCAGGTGCTGCTTGAACAGTAGACCACCAGGAAAACATGTCCAGTTGGAGCAAAGTGATAAATGGCATGATTCCTCAAGAATCATCCAGACTTATTATCAATGCTCACCTGCTCTAGCCTCACCATAAGCGAAAGGGTATAGTAACTTTGTGCTTTGAAGTGTCATGACCCACACTAATTGGGTTTGTCAGTGTCCTGGTTCCGGCTGGGACAGAGTTAACTTTCTTCCCAGCAGCTGCGGGGGGGTGTGCTGTGTTTTGAGTTTGGTATAATAGGAGCGTTGATGGCCCATTGATGTTTTGGGTGTTGCTGGGTGGTGCTTGCACCCGGGACTTTTCAGCCTCCCATGCCCTGCCAGATGCACGGGAAGCTGGCAGGGGGGAGCATAGCCGGGGCGGTTGACCCAGCTGGCCAGTGGGGTATTCCATACCATTTGACGTCATGCTCAGTATAAAAACTAAGTGGGGGGCGGGGGGGCTCTGGCGTCACAGGACGGGCTCTCACGTATCGGGCTACGCGTCAGTTCTGCGGGTGGTGAGCAGTTGCATTGTGCATCGCCTGCTTTGTATATCCTATTGTTGTTGTTGTTATCACTGTTATTATTACTGTTCTACTCTGGTTTTATTTCAATTATTAAACTGTTTTTATCTCAACCTGCGAGTGTTCCTACTTGTGCCCTCCCAATTCTCTCCCCCATCCTACCAGAGGGAGGGGGTGAGCAAGGGGCTGCATGGTGTTTAGGTGCTGGCTGGGGTTAAACCACGACAGTCTGGCATATCACCCAATGGTCAGAGTCAAAACCAGCAAAGCCAAAGCTGAGGGGTGGACAGGCCAGAAGACAGCTACATGGGCTGGGGCTGGTGGGGGAGGCACACACAGAAATCTGAGGTCATGAGGTGGGAGAGGACAAGGACTTTGGAGCCGAGGTGACCAGGGGCAGGAGGCTGCAGTTGAGCGGTGGCAGAAAGCGAGGGGTGAATAGCAAGGCTCAGTCGTTCAGATCCCGGAACTATCGACCTTACGGCATAAACCCATTCCCCTCCTTCTGCAGCCTGACCCACCTAAAGGCAGGCCTGAGGGAAACCAGTGGGTGTTGGGGTGCACCACGGACCAACCCAATGGCTAACAACCACTCCTAAGGGATTATAAAAGCTACACACATATGAAAATAGTCACAGTGTAAAAAAAAACCTGTTCGAGCCTGAAGGCTGGCTGTGGATATTTTGCAGGGATGGGTACAGAGGCAGGCCAGCTCTGGTCAGAAGGCATTTAGCTCCTAAGGCAGGCCTGGACTCCATACTAGGTCTGACAGTCACTTGACCTTGAGAGCTCCTGCAGCTTGCCAAGAGCCTTTTTCTCCAGARAGAGAAAGTACCTGAGCAGAATCTAAAAGCCATAAGTCATAGCAATATTTTTCTCAGTCAGTTTCAGTCTGTGGTCCCTAAAAATTTCCTAGTGGAGCTGCTGTGGAAATTTCACGTGCACGTAGATTACTGTGTAGCATCTATGAATCTAGTTCCTGTTTGTGCATCCCTTAAAAATGACTGATCAAGCTCAGAGGTCAACACATCACAGGCTGAAACACATTGATTCAAATGCAGTGGGACCCTTGGGAAGGTCACCCATTAAGCTGTCTGACTATTATTGCCTTAGTCTTTATGTTTTGGACAAAAACAAAATACAATAATTGTTATTTTTAATTAAACTTTGAAAGCATGCCATATAAGACATAAACTAGAGATACTCCTTGTCCAAGAAGATTTTAAAGATCTACTTTTTAAACCAATTAGTGCAGGTACCAAAGAAGCGTGAGCTCACAGCTCAGTCTGGGGGTCAGTAGTTCTGGAGTGTTGCCTGGAGTCTGAAGCTCTTCAAGATCGGCTATAAAAATCATAACATTGCTATGCAGCTGTGGGACAATTTCACACTTGATAGCCTCTCATTTTGTGGTGAAAAGCCTCATAAAACAAAATTTAAATGCTTATAAAACAAAAAGTCATATTTCTTTCTGAATAATATTTTCTTTTCTTCCTGTGGGGAGTGTCGCTAAACAATAATAAACTGTAAAGATGTTAGAAACAAACAAAAAAAAATTAACAGTGATTTAGTTTTATTTGGAGCTTATACATTTTTGAAGTTGCAACTTTTGAAATGTAAAATAAAAGATTTCAGATTATCCTTGGCATGATCAGAATAAACAAATATTAATTTTCCAGTACATTATCTTCAATAATTAATCTCATGGGCAACATTTCTGCTTTTCATTACTGCTGTCACAATGCAGCTCTCAATAAGTCAGCTTTCAGCTAAATGCTGCCCAAGTATCTGCAATTCATTCACATGTACAGTATTGCAAAGGGGGTAAATGAGGGCAAAGCCTGACCTTCTGATTTAATATCCTGTCTAACTATAAAACATCTAAATTTAAATTTGTGTTCGAAGAATTTCACACTACTGAAATACTCTTGGCAGGGTATTTTTTTCCATGTATACAGCATGTGCCCATCCATCAACACTGTCTTGATCCTATTGTTAAAATCATTGAAACCCAAAAAGACCAAAATAAAACAAAATACCCACCCATGAAATCTCATAATAAAGAACATTTTTCTGGGCCAGATGGTTCACTGCAGCGAAARGTTAGTCTTCTGTTCAAACAGGGATTTCAACATCGGAATCTTTGCCGGCCACAGAACTATTTCCAGCTGATTACAGAGGATTTTAATCAGTACCAAAAAATGTTCCCAGCTTCTTCTGCATAGCCTTGCAGAGCAGCGAGATCACCTTTAGGAGGAGCCTCATCCCCTCCTGTACAGCTAATAAAAACACGGTGGCTCCTGCAAAGCTGTTAGACATTATAAAATACAGTTTCATTAACAAAGATTCTGAAAAATGCGGAAAACAATAAAAAGCAACCTCATGAGATCTTTTACTCCACAGTCTTATCTCAAAATAATCAGCTGTATCTAAGCCTTCTGTGACGGATGCTTGTCTAATTGGCTCYTAAAAACTTTCAGTGATGGTGCAGTAGTGGGTAACACAAATATTAAGAATGAACAACCAAATCTTTAACATGAACARCCTGACAGAAATAAAGCAGAATCAGAGGCAGTGGAGATAGAAATCTGCTGAATAGTAAAAGCAGTTTAGAAACAAATACTGTTATTTTGAGGACACAGTGAAGAATAGAAAGTTGGGTTCCTATGGAAGGGATGGATTAAATTTATTAATTTTAAAATTACTAAAATTACTAAATTAYTATTAAATTTACTTAGGGGTGGTCACAAGGGTGGTTCTAACAGAAATCAGGACCAGACTTAGCCGAAAACAGGAAAGGGCAGAAAGGCTGAACAGAAGGTTRGCTTTTGCAAATCTAAGCCAACCCTTGTAATCTGTTACCTTTGTTGCTAACGCTGCTGTAAGCACATGGGTTCACTTCTTGCACTCCCCTCTTAGGTCAAGGGAGGCAAGGTACAGAAACACTTTATTCTGCATTAATCTCGCTCATGTCATTTGTCAGAATTTTGAGAAAGAGAAGGAATGTCCAAATTGATCCTTGGTGTCCTGATTTGTCCTTTGTGTCATTTGAACACTGGCCCAAGCAATGTCTGCGTCTAATTGACTTCACATCTTCAGTAGGCAACTGATCCCAGCACCTAACAGTCACCTTAGAGTTGAAATGTTTTGTAATGGACAACTTAATTCTCCTTTCCTACAGGTTAAGCCCCTGTAGGCATAAAGAAAATTTTATTCCATTCCTCTTCATGGAGTGCTCTAAAATCACTGAAGCCTGTGATTCACATCTCCACCCAATCTTCCTATTTCCCAGACTACACAGCCCATACACCATGTTTTCCGGATCTCAGATCATTCCCGCTTTCCTCTGGGTTTGTTCCAATTTGTCAACTTTTTTCTTGAAGGGTGGTAAGGAAAACTTGGCCTCATACTGCACACTCACCAATGTGAAGCTGCATGCAAAACTACTTCAAGTGCCTTCTCCTACCTGTTAAATGTGCCATGTGCAGACTTTTTTTCACAGCAATATGACCCCTGTGAGGAGTGACTTAAGCAAACTTGTTTAACTTGAACTGCAGTGGACAAGTAACACGTATGGAGTCAGTCACTGCACCTCAGCAAAGGGACAGTAAGACAGTAATTTAGTAAGAGGGATTAACACAGTTGCTTATTTAACTCCACCTCTAGCGTTCACTCCCTTCAACATCAGCCACGTACTTTGTCCCCTGCATGATTAATGTTTTCAGTGATGACTGAAGCAAAATGTTGCTAAGCATTCTGGCCTCCTCACCTCACCCTAGGGTTTGTTTTCCCTCCCTGTAAAAGTGTGTGATGATTCTGCCTCTTACAGATAGTGTTCTTAGACTGAATGTTGTCTTGTCACATTCATTTTTAATAAGATCTCATTTTTTGCCTTGGCCTGCCAGATTTGGCTCATGCGACTGCTTTATACTCTTCCTTAGTAGGTTCTGCACGCATCTCATCTCTACGCTGTCTTGCTGGTGTTCAAAGACACTTCTTTGCTGAGGTGCCCAGCTCCTAGGTCAGTGACTTTACCCATCTGATGGCTTTGCTGCTGCTTGCTCAGAAAAAAGGGAGTATTACTGCAGCTTGTGAAACTACAGGTAATACCCTCTTCTCCTTACAGATCAGGACAGACTTCAAAAGGACATGTTTTTCCTGTTACCTTTAAGTCAACAGCTGCGTTTGTATTAGTTATGACAACTGCCATGCAAGTTGAAGCACTAATGCCGCTGGAGGAGCATGTCTTTGCAAAACACGCTGTCCCTGCCTTAGAGCTGTGGCAGGCCTTGCACCGGGTATGTCACCTCAGGGGGGCTGCTTGGCGGTGGCTGCACTGGTTGGATGTCTCTGCAGAGACCTCTGGGAAGAGGCACATGACCGGAGGAAAGCTAAGCTTCTGCAAGACCAAAATTTCCACCTCCTCCAGACATTTGTGCCCCAGCCTGTTCGGAAAAATCCTTAAAGTTACTGCAATTTCTATATGGTTTCTATGGGGCACTGTCCCTTCTCTTCCACAGGCAGAGGTAGGAAGAGACAGACCAGCTGACAAAACATCTTCTCCTTCTCCCCTATTTTCTCCCTCCACAGCAGGAAAAGCTGCAGTATATGCACAAGTTTTTTGACAGTAGAGAAACACTTGGTAAGAATTCCTTACAAATGCGCCACTTTGCATAAATAACTTCAGCTGTGGCCCACAATCAACCACAAGATACAAATCCAGGGGAAAACAGGCTGTTTGGAGTCCAGTGCTCAGAGAACTATTTACTGTTCCCCATTTCCCGCTCTCTGTGATGTATTGTCAGGGACCAATMGCAGAACTGTAACAAAACTAAATGTTGTAGAAAACAGGAAAAGAAAGGATTTACATATGAGACAGGTCCCCACCCACCTGCAAGCCCTAAGTAGCCTGAGGAGGAAGAGATGGAAGTCTGGGCTCAGTTTCCCAGTGGGAAATTTGTTGGTCTAAGCTTTGCTCTGGGGAAGGGAGCTATTTATTCCACCAGGCTGGGAAGGAGATGTCATCCAAGAAAACAATTTGCCCTGGACTAAAAGGGTGGATGGTTGTTTTTTAATAGCTGATAAGGGCCCCAAAGCCGAGGACTGAAGACATCTAGCAGGTGTCAGCCTGCCTGCTAGAGAAGCCTGGGGAGTAAAGAAATACTGTGAGCGGCTCTTCCTGCCCTAAACAGGCCGGTGCAGGAAAAACAATCCAGGCAACCGGGTAACTACCTATTCCCGACCCTGGGGGTAACCTGAGTGCTGGTGGCAAGGGCCTCCGTAGTCTTCCCCTGATCAGCAGTGACAGGGTTTCCTAGTGCAGGTGCTGGCCCTAGGTCGGGCTGTTGCCTGACAGCCAGGTTCTGAGACTCCTGGCTCTGTTTTCCCTGTGCAATAGCGATTGGACAGCTCTGAGAAACAGAACCTGGTTTCAGAACCAAAAAATATTGTATTCATGCCCACAGGCATAGATAAAAAGGAGAAACTGACTTTGTACATGCTCAGTAAACAGAAGCTGCTGCTCCCCTGCCTGTAGGAATAACACTAAATACCTCCACTGAAGCGACTGTATACATTAATCCAAGCTGTAAGCTTATTTACAGGCTCTAAAATCAGAAGCCGAGACACTTAATCTGTTGATTTGCTCTAATGCTGAGAGGCTGCAAATGAGATTGGCTTCCACTGTTGCTGTATTAGCTGTAACTAGCTAATATGTAGTATGTAACTCAGATACACACTAAACAAAATCCTTCTTGCTCCTTTCCCAGGTAAATCATAAGGCAAAACGCACCTGAAGAAAGACTCCTTCCCACGTGCGGTATCTTGCACCTGTTGTTCCAACCCCGCCACTAACGCCGTGTGCGCTGCGGACAAGCTTTAAACCTCGCTAAGGCTCAGCGCCGCCGCGACAAGCTGCTTGGGGCGGGCTGTCTCGGCAGCGCATGCCCCTCTTCCCCAGACCGCCGCCCGGGCACGGCTCCCGGGGCCGCCGCAGGGGAAGGGCCGGGCGCGGAGGGGCCGCCCCGCCGCGGGGAGGAGCACCGCCCGCACCACTTAAGCCTGGCGGCCGGCACTACCCCACGGCCGGGCCGGCCATGGAGGCGACGCGGGGCTGCGTGGGCTCGGTGGTGCGGTGAGTGTGGGGACACCCCCGCCCCGGGGCGGTCGCCGCCTCCCTCCCCGCTGATCCCGGCGGCGGTTCGGAGGTTGGCGGCGGCTCCGGCTGCCGGGGGATGTTCGGGAAGAGCYGGGTCTGAGTAACTCTATTTGTCGGCTCCAGCTCTTCAGGAGCAAAGGGCGCTTTCCGAGCACGGTGTGAGGGCTAGTCACAGCGGACGGAGGGAGGAGATTAAATCTGGTGGACGCTAGGTGGGAGAAGCAAGTAGGCATGCTCTCGCAGCCTTTCAAGCCTCTTCTGAGGGAAGTGGAAGTAGGAGCTTTGCAGTTTTAACGCCTTTCTGAGGTATAACGGCTGGGATGCGTTCACCTCTGGGCAGTAGTGAAGCCGCCGTCTTGTGCGCAAAGAGCTTGGGCGTCAGCCGCGGGGCCTCTTGTTGTGTAGTTAGGAGCCGCTTGTACTCGGTGACAACACGACCACGGCTCCTGGCCTCTGTTGGCATTTCAGGTGTGCTAACCACATCCGTAAAGGTATAGTTCTTTACGCCACTCAAAAATGCATCTAGTTCTACCTGCGGTCTGGTATCTCTACGGTTCGTGTTTTAGCAGGGAAACCAAGTCTGCAATCTGGTCGAACCCTAAGTCTCCTGACTAATTTCTGACTTTTTTTTTTTTGCTTCGCTGTTGCTGCCGTTGTCGTTTGCCTGTGACCTCTAACCTAAAAATCAAACCATGCCATATTCTGAAGCCACTCGTGTTGTGCAACGTTGATTTTTCTGAGTGAGGCTGAAGACCGTTGCACCACATTGTTAGACAAACACAAGAGGCATATTGCAAACAAAGATAAAGAGTGAAACATGTGTACGGGGCTCAAGGCAGGCTTTTAATCCCCGGGTTCTCCTCAAAAAAAATTAATTTGTTTGTCCCACCAGCCTTGACACTACACTGAATGCTTGGGGCAGTATCTGCGAGTCCCTCTCTAGCAGGTTGTTAAACAAAACAAAGTGGACAACATGCTAGAGTTTGAAGATATTTGCTCTTTCAATTATAAATATATCTTTGTGTTTTCCACTGACACAGGATCCCTCTCTCCTTTAGGGAAGAGCTAGCACTTGATCCTTTCGACCTTAAAGAATAACTCCACGACAGTGGAGTTGTCTGTATCTAACACGTCACTCGACTTTCTAATAAAGCTGACTGTCCCTTAGTATGTTCCTTTCCTCTCCACCACTTGTTTCCTGACTTAGCTTGATCAGCTTTTAATAGGAAATTATTTTCGGTAACTCCAATCTAGCAGAGGAATTCCCTGCATCAGGAATCAGTTTGTCTGGTTTCTGAGGACAGCTGCAGCAGATAGAGATCTTTTGGAGCCCTGAATGTAGGCTGGCCTGTTTGAATCTGTGGCCCTTGTGCGTGGGGGGAAACAAAGAAAAAACAAGCTTTCAGCAATAGGCCCAGAAATTGAAGGGTTCACACTCTGTTTATCTGGCTTTTTTTTTTTTTAATCACACTGGCTTTTGTTTCCTAGTACTTCTCGTTAACTGAAACCTCAGCCTGCACTGGAGCCCAGACTCGCTGCTTCATAAGCAGACTTAGTTTAAAGATGATATTGACTGGTTTTATTGAAATTGTAGGTGAAATGGCATCGATGTTAAATAACTCCCTAAGACTTGGACTCCTGTTAAGTGACTGTCTGGTGGAGCTAGTGAAAGTCCTGGTTTATTAATGTGTGGGTTTGTTTTTTTTTTTCCTCTGACTTTTTACATCTGATAGAACTAGGCAGCAGTGTGAGGTCGTTATCTTGAATCCTGAAGAAAATTCTGCTCACAGCTGCAAAATATGGCTTGTATAGTTGGCTGTGCTAATGCCTGAGGTGAACCCTGTTAGCTCAAGTCCTGCCCATGAGCTGTGCCTCTAATGCTCTTCCCTCTGTATCAGGATGTATGTTTTGGCTTTTTTCCTTATGCTTTGTCTTTTGTGAATGACAACTTGGCTTAAGTAATGGGAAAGAAAACTGTTCAACAGGATGGGTATTTTCTGTCCTCACAAAAAAAAAAAAAAATCTTGGCAGTACTGTCATATATACCACTCAAGTAACTATTGTACTATTGAAAACTATTCTACGTGCTAGTTTTCAAATGTGTGAGAGGGAACAGGATGTAACTAGCTCTGAAAGCCTTTTCTCTTGAACCCTGAGCATTGCGCTTTCTAACATCAGGGTGCCCTGTGGAGTCACCAGCCCTGAGGTAGATGAGAAGGCTTCATATCTGAGGAAAAGACTTGAGTGATTCAGAATGGGAGCTGCCCACGGACCAGTGGGGTGATTGGGGGACTATTAACTTAGTCAGTGAAGGGATTGACAAACACATCCTGTCCTAGCACACTTCCTTCTGTGGAGCTTCAATACCTTTGTCAGTGCTACTCTGTCACCTTGTCCTCCTCCCTGGTCTTGACCCTTCTCCAGGAGGAAAGTGCTTATTAGCTCTTTAATTTGAAACAGTGCCTGTCTCCTGAAAACCATACTGACCACTCATCCTCACCAGCTTTGTTACAGGAAGGAGAGAGATTTCCACCAGCCGTCTGTGTATATATGCAAACTGTTGAAAGCCAGGGACCTAGTGTTTAGACAGCACTACCAAGAAGTTATTAGCTTGAGCTAGAATAAAACTGTTGAACATCCCCCTCCTTTAAAAAAACAAAAGCTCTGATAATGCTGAGGAGTTTTTGAGGAAGGTAAACTTTAGTGTACAGAGGAAAGGCAATAGCCCAAAGCCCTGTAGAAGAGTGGTTCAGAATGAGAGCAGGAAATAAATTAATTGCTGAAACTTTATCTGGCCAGTCCCAAAAATAACTTTCTATGCATCCCAAAAATATGCTTAAAGACCAGATAAGAGATTTGGAAAAGATAGTTATTCTCCCTGGTCAATGTGGACTTGCACAAAAGGTGTGACTGGAACATTATTAGTTGAGTAACTTTATACCACTTCATCATTGTTCTGGGAATTCCTGTATTTGCTCTCTGGCTGCAGAAAGAGACTGCCAGTTCACTCCCTCCCCCTCTGTGAAAGTGACTGAGAATACATTTTCCTACATCAAGCTGACCTTTTACACCTATGTGGGAGAACAAAACAGAGATGCATCCCTTTCCCACCCCTGTGCAATTCAGTATTAAGGAGCAAAAGGTATACAGGGGGTAAAGTCCAGGAATGTGGGAGACAAAACATTGTCACATTGTCACTTGTTAGAAATCAGTCCTTTCCAGGTGTCATGCAGAGGGTGATTTTTGGCAAGCTGGCTATTGAATTAACCAATGTAATTTGGCAGCAAAAAGCTGTCATGAGATGTAGATGGGAGCAGGTCTGTACCTTGGTGTGGGAGTAGGCAGTTACCAGTGTTATGCACTCAGTTTGCCTAAGGGAACCTAAACAGTCACTATTAAAACATGTGATTGCCCAGGAAAATTTAAAACCTCTTTCTAAAAGTGTTTGAATTCTTCCAGCCTCTCTGGCAGCTGGCTCCAACACTATGCATTTATGTACTTTGATCTTAATTTTCATTTCATTTGACTTCTTTTGATACATTAGGGCACAAACAAGTCTTATTTTGTGATTTTCAAAACTAGATGAAGTTTTATAGGCTGTAGATATTATTTACGAGATAAATGCCTTGGCTGTTTGGAAGTCAAGCATAACTATACCGAAAAGCTCCACTTGCCTTCTGATACTAGGTGTTCTGAATATGGATAATATGTTCAGTCTTCCTAAAGCAAATTCATATCTTAAATAATTAGTTGAAAGAAGTCTTGTGTGTTATCTCATTGAGTGTTATCTTGCAGGTGAAGAGAATGATCTAAGTGGCTGAATGCAGTAAGAGCTGTTGCATTTCTAATTCAGTGTTAAAACCTGTCAGCCTCAGTGTAATTGTGACCTTGACATCAGCTGAGCTAGAGGTGGCCCACATCTGCTTGAAGTGTTTTTAATTTTAGAAGTGTTTTGAAATGTCACTGGCAAGAGGAAGTTCATACACAACATGTCTGTAGGGCTATGTAGTATTCAGTTTTGAAAGCAAGCTCCACGAGTCTAATGTGACCTGTGAATTACTCGTATAATGTGCTTATGTCACTGAACTCAACAGTCCTTCTCCTTACAGTGCTTGACATGACTATTTTTATAACTACGCTGAATTTTTATTTGTCTTAGATCTTTGGTATCCATGGGAGCATCTGTGGGAGCAGTAACAAAACAGACCCTGTTCCCTCCTCTCATGCCTGCAGGGCGACCTTTCCGTGTGTCGAATGCCTCACGAAGCAGCCGGAAAGGAATTGTTGCAAGCAGTCTGCAAGAGCTCATCAGCAAGGTGAGCTTCCCACTCTGGCTGAAACTTAGTGAAGTACAGTATCCCAGAAAGGCAACCCACAGACTTTTGTTCTTCTAAAAATCGTTACTGGGGAAATTCAGGAGAACATGTCAGATAAGCAAGTCTTAATATGAAATGATGGGCCTTCTTTTGAATGCTAAAATCTACTGGTTTTTTCAGACTTTAGATGCCTTCCTCATATCTGCTGGAATAGTTACTCTGGTTTTGGAGGAAGATGGCACGGTTGTGGACACAGAAGAGTTCTTCAAGTCCCTAGATGATAATACACACTTCATGGTTCTAGAAAAAGGACAGAAATGGACACAAGTAAGTGTTGGCTGCCACTCACTTGAATAGAAGTGGATGGAATAATGTCTGTGGCTGCTAAAGTTGTTGGAAAGAGGGGAGAAGAGGAAGAAAACTTCCCCTAAAGAAGGCAAGGTATCAACTCCTTGTTGAGCCTTCCTGGATGACAAATCAAGTGGGTTTTGGGGTTTTTGTGTTTGTTTGGGTTTTTTGTTTTGTTCGAGGTTTTTGTTTGTTTTGTTGGGTTTTTGGGGTTTTTGTCCCTTTCTTGGACATAGAACTGTTGGCAAAGATCTGCCAAGAATTGAAATGAAACATTACAACTGAGAAGAATTATAGGGGAAATCCCCTGCTTTTGGAGAGCCTCAGAAATGCCTTTGTTCTTGAGCCTTTTTGTAACATAAAGAAAATTAGGACTTTGACTGCATGAAGTTAAAAATACAATGTCTTTAAAGGTTAGCTTTTAGAGGGGAAAAAACACCCAAATTAAGCAATGTAAAACAAGTTTTGCCTTGTGAATGCAGTAATGGTTTAGTGAAGGTTAGAAAAATGCCTGTGTTTAATCTTGCAAACAGCTAAAAGTTGTCATCAAAACCTAATGTTAGTCTACATGCTTCAAGATACTTTAAGAACTTAAAAGATTGGCTAGCTTTAGCCTTCTAATCATATGAACTCTATGTCCAGTTTGTGGTTTTGTGGGGGAATAGTCATCTGTACGTTAATAAGATAGAGTCAAACTCCTAATTGTTTTTCCATGAAATGGTTGTTGCTAGAAAGCTAGCATCAGAATTTCTTCTATCGGGTGCAGAGCTAGCTAAGGAGCTGTAAGCAGGCCTACCATTTTTCTGTTTGTACATGGATGGCTCAATCGCGTGGTCCAGTTTTCTCTGTCTCCTGTTGCAGTGTGGGCAGTCTGTACGTTTTTCCCCAAGATACCTCACTGGCTTATCAACCTGCTGCATCTGGGCCATGAGCTCCAAGAGCAGAACAAAAGTTGCAGCCAGGGTATGGCTCCACCTTGCTCCTTTCCCCTCTGCTCTATGTCCTGTCTGGCATGGCAGCAGAACAAGTTTGAATGCTGCCCCTCTTCAGGGTGTGCTGAATGACAGCGGAAGGACTGCTGCAGCTTTGCAAATCACCTGGAGTGTAGCACAAGCTCTGTCATGCTAATCCAAATATTCTGGGTGCTAATGAGAGGGGTGGGGATACGCTACCAAGCATACCAACTACTTGTACATGTCCAAAACTATTGTTGATAGGGGGCCCTGTTGCTGGAGCTCGGAGGCTATCGAAGTAAAACAGGCATAAAATTGCTGGCTAATGATATACTACAGTGTTTAACTTGGTCTGACTTGTCACCCCAGCACTCAGACAGTGCCGTGAAAAGTACAAAAAGGCCCAGTCTTACACAACTTTATTGCTTCATTTAGCATGCAAAAAACAGCTTGGCAGCTGCTAAGTCATTAACCTTGAGTAGAATGTGCTGAGCAGACTATCCCATGTATCCACTAGATGTCTCTGTAAATATGGGTTTTCTCTACTGTTTTCTTTTTTTCTTGAAGCAAGCCATCCTGAAAGCATCACCATCAGCCCTGAAGCAGTCAAGGGCTGCTTTCAATAAAGGAGGCTGGATTTAAGGTGGAAGATGACTTTCCATGCTCCTCTTCCTTTGCTTTTTTGCTTAAAAACTCAGTATTAAACCCTAGGCCTTATGAGTAGTGGTTCCGTCCCCACGTTACTTTTTTGGTAGGAAGAAAAAGAGAGGTGTTGTGAGCCAGGATTTGAAATGAGGACCTGACTTTTCACAGATTCACCTTTGCAGCTATCTCTAAGAGTGCTCATCGGTATTGTGTTCCTTCCTAAACGGAAGGCCCTAATGTTGTCCTGGTAATTTGGTGGCCTGTTTCAGTGTGGACTAACTGTGCTGCCTCAGTTAGCAGCTGGAACGTACTAGGATAATTAAATGGCAGGAACACTGTCCAGTGGCATTACCTGTGGCTTCAGTATACCCTGAAGAAGAAGCTGTATTACGGGAAAGAAATATTCAGGAGGTACTGTGTCATTCTAGAATTTCTGTGTCTGTCTGGAATAGCTTCAGAAGCCTGGTCGGGACTTGAACAAAATTACCTAAGCTACAGACTTGATTTTCTCTGTGCTCATGCTTTTAATCCTAGTTTAGAATTGATCAAGAACTAGCCCAAAGACTGGAATAAGCAAGCTGCTTCTAAAGAGCTGCACTGTCAACGATTGTCTTGCTGTAGTTTCCTGGCTCACAGTACAAACTCTTTCTCTCCCTCTTTTTAAACTAGACAAGAAATGGAGTTGCCACTGTGAGACAAAAGAAGAAAATGGGAGTAGCTAACATTACATTTGATCTGTATAAGCTGAACCCTAAGGATTTTATTGGCTGCTTAAACATCAAGGCGACCTTCTATGAGATCTACTCTGTCTCATATGACATCAAATGTATGGGAGCAAAAAGCATATTGCGGTAAGTATGTTTCCACTACTGATAAGGCGTATGCATTAATGTAAAATCTGTGTTTGCTTATTGGTTCTGTGAAGCAGGTATGTTTATAAACTTAGTATTTTTATTAATTCTTACACACTGGCCAATATGCTGACCCTTCCTTTGTAAGGTGGATAGCTGACTTGTAAAAACTTACTATAGCTTTTTATGGTGGAATCTTAAATTTCCCCCAAGGCAGAATCTTATCAGCTTCTATTTACTGCAAGGGTGTGGGTAGTCTCTTTGTTTTCCTGAGAGAATTTCCCCAGGTTCCTTTGACTTGTCTGAAGAATGCAGGAAGCTGAGGAAGAAGCATCGGACTCTTTGAAGGGGGGACTTCAGGGGGATGAAATGAGAGAGGAATTTGAGATCTAATGGCAGAGGTCTTAAAACTTGCTCAGACTTTGCAATACCTGGCTGCCAAATTCACCACCTGAGCTACATGGAGGCAAAGGAAAATGGAAGAGATATGACACTCTCTGCTGTCTTAATGGGAATTTGTCATCTGTAGTAAGACTGTGTGATGTCATTTTTTTTTTTTTTTTAAGCCAACTGGTCTCTAAGCAAACTAACAGAGCCTAACAAGGACCACTGTCTCCTGCAGGACCAGTCTGTGGTGGGTTGTGAGTTTGGTAGAACTGGCTATTGGGAAATGCTGTCTTATGCAGGGGCAAAATAATACCTGCCCTGTCCACTGCTTTCAACAGTGCGTTGAAAGTCTGTGCCTTGTCAAAACCTGCCGTGTCCTGCCCTGGTTGAAGAAAACTTCTGAATTCAGACTCCTTCACAGAGGTGCCATACTTTGACAGCTGTGTAAGCTGCAGCCCTGAATTACTCTACCTGACCTTTCAAATTCTGGTTGAGACACAGCGGTGTAGTGTTGCTGCATTTTATTACTTGAGGACCAGACCTGCTCTGTACAGAACAGACAGTTGAATGTGCCTGTAAAGTGAGGTTTTCACTTCCCCTGAGCAACATGTAGTCTTTAGCTTGAAGTCTTCAAGTAGTCCCTCCTGTCATGATACAGGTATTAAGCATTGTAATGCTAATCTTGTTCCTTGTCTTTCTGTCTGACTGACCTCTCCCACTCTACTTAAGTGGTCCCTTGCTTAATCTTTCAGGCTACAGCTGATGTGACTGTAGATGAGGCTCATCGCTCTGGTYATGCTGCAGTGATTATCCAGCTATATGCTATGCCCACCTATAGCACTGGCTTCATTAGGGTTTCTTCAAAGCAAAGGCTTACCCTTGAACAGCTGCACTCCTCCAGTTGCTATGTTTGTCATGTCTCTTGAGCCAGAACAAACTCTGATTTCTGGCTATCTGCTATGGAGATGAGTATCAGCACTGGAACTTGCACTGTTAAGGAGAATTTGAAATGACAGTTCTGCCTCCCTGCCAACACAGGGCAGCTGGTGAGAAAGAAATGGTACTGGCAAACAGCTGAAGTAGCTGTGGAGTTCTTCTGGAAGCACTGTTATGTTACAGAGTTGAGCTGCAAGGGAAGTGCTAGTGTCAGGGTGGGAAAATAGTCTGCTAGTGAAGAACAAGGGTGACAGAAGAGATAACCTTGGGTACTTTTGAACACAACAGTGAGATGGCCTGTCTCAACTTGCTATTGAAATTGAAGACAGATGATGTTAGGTTCTTGGTGTAGTCCCTCTGCTAATGAGTTCCAAATCACCACTAATTCTGATGCCTTCTCCCCGAGCCCACCTGTGGAGCATGAAGGGAAAGGACTTCAGAACGCTGCAGTTGTTCATTGGTGGGAAGGGCTCAAAGCCTGCCGGATCTGATTAGTGCGTTTCCCCTAACAGTTTCTCCCTGTAGCGTCCAACTGAAGGATCAAATGTCCAGTTCAACAAATAACTTCCTCCATGGCTTAAGTGACAACTGCTCTCGTGTGCAAGTGACACACTGCAGCTGCTCAAAAGCTTGGTACCAGGTGCAGCTTTCCTTACAACTGTAAAGCTCCTTGGCCTGTACCATCTGGTGGAGGGAAGGACATACTGAAATATGTGTGGGAAGCATGAATAAAGGTACAGTGTTTTTTAAAGGCTTCCCAGGCTCTAAGTACAGGGTATTCTACTCTTTCGAAGCATTGGATTTTGACTGCAAACTTCTTTCATCACAGTGGGGAAAAAAATGAATTTGTAGGAAGAAGACTTTGCCTTCTCTGCTAGAGCTCAAAGGAGAAGTGAATAGCAGCAGAGGGTTCACAGTTGCATGTTTTCTCAGACAGGAATTCAGAAAAATCTTCCCTCTTTTTTGCAGAAGAGGAAGGCTGGTCTGGTTTCTGTATCTTCAGAAACTGATGCCTTTCCAGTTTTGGAATGGTTCTAGTTCTTGTGTACCACTTCCCCAATGCCTCAGCTTCATACTTGTGAGGGCCTACTTAACTTTCGGGGGATGAGGCTTGAATATAGCTCTCAGCACTGATGACCCAATTGTTTCTTGGAGAATGGAAGGAAGACGCAGGTGTAATTAAGTTGAATAAATGACCACTCAAATATGATMTCTATTCCCCTGCAATCCTGTGGTGATCCACAGTCTATATTCTAGACCTTTGATGCTTGCCTGATCTTAGAATCATAGAATCATTAAGGTTGGAAAAGACCTCTAAGATCATCGAGTCCAACCGTCAACCCAACACCCCCATGCCCACTAAACCATGTCCCTAAGTGCCTCATCTACATGTCTTTTAAATACCTCCACGGATGGTGACTCAACCACTTCCCTGGGCAGCCTGTTCCAATGTTTAACCACTCTTTCAGTAAAGAAATTTTTCCTAATGTCCAATCTAAACCTCCCCTGGCGCARCTTGAGGCCATTTCCTCTYRTCCTATCGCTAGTTACTTGGGAGTAGAGACCAACACCCACCTCGCTACAACCACCTTTCAGGTAGTTGTAGAGGGCRATAAGGTCTCCCCTCAGCCTCCTCTTCTCCAGGCTAAACAGTCCCAGTTCCCTCAGCTGCTCCTCATAAGACTTGTTCTCCAGACCCTTCACCAGYTTCATTGACCTCCTCTGGACACATTCCAGCACCTCAATGTCCTTCTTGTAGTGAGGGGCCCAAAACTGAACACAGTATTCAAGTCCTGGCCTCACCAGTGCCGAGTACAGGGGCAYGATCACCTCCCTACTCCTGCTGGCCACACTCTTTCTGATACAGGCCAGGATGCCGTTGGCCACCTTGGCCACCTGGGCACACTGCCAGCTCATGTTCAGCCAGCTGTCAACCAGCACCCCCATATCCTTTTCTGACAGGCAGCTTTCCAGCCACTCTTCCCTAAGCTGTAGCGTTGCATGGGGTTGTTGTGGCTGACATCAGTTTATGGATCAGTACTAACTCTCACACAGTATTATATATTTGAATGCCAATACTTATTAAAACTTTAAAAAATAGAATAGTTGTGAACTGAGAATTCTTAAGGCTTGCAGCTTCGACAGTATTAATTCGCCTGGCTTCACTTGTTTTGCTGCTGGGCATCCACTGTAATGTGATTGCTCAGCTTCAGATCTAATCAAGTTTGAGCTGTAGCTTGGAGATACRTGCAGTGTTGTATTAGTGAATGGCCTAAAGGTGAGACAAGAGGTGGATTCATGCTGCAGGAATGCTGCTGGGCTCCCAGGCAAAGTTAAGTCTTCAGTGGTGCTCTGGTAGTTTGAGTGATGACTTTGTAGAAGGCCTGTAAATGTCCAACAGGATGACAGCCTGCTTTGTTAAATGTGTTTTCTGGTTCTGCCAACATGTCAGTAGTTTTCTGTCAATCAACGGCCACAGAAGTATTTGCTCTAAAGAAGGTACAAAAATGACCAGCTTCTCAGAAGTGAGGAGCAATGAGAGAGTTCTTAAATATATCTACCTAACTCATCCTAAAGGTGTTGGGGGGGGATGGGGCAATGTCACCCTGTTGGTGAAATTTTTTTTTAAACAAATGGCTTTTCTTCTAGGAAGGTGCTTCAGCTAATGTCCCATGCAGCACAAATAACTGGACAGTTTCTGCTCTATACTGGAACATATATGTTGCAGTTGATGGGTGAATATGATGAAGATGGCACGTGTACAAGATCAAGGCGGGAGTAGTGAACACAGCTGCACTTCTGATATCGAATCGTTTTGCTTAAAGACATTCTCTTGCGCAATTTTGATTGTAATGATGTTATAGTAGGGGGATGTCCACTGATGTGAACTAACATTTTTCCCATTTGGGAATGCTTGTAGTCCTTAGTCATAAAATAAGTGTTTAGTGTTCACAGGCTCTTAACACAGCAAAAGGATGGGTGCCTAATGTCTGAGAATTTGGCAAAAGGAGAGAGGGCAGGTTTTTGCCCCACCAACTCAAAATGGAGAATAAGTATACTTGGAAACTTGCATGCTTTGTAACCAGTGGGGTATTTCTTGCACCAATCAAAACATAGTTTGGTTGGTTTTTTTCATGGCTGTCTACTTGCCTTCTGAACAGACTGGGCTGTAAGGTGAAGGTGAGGGAGCTGTGGCTTTTGGGGTTTTTTTTAATCCTTAACAGTGCTGGTATTAGTGTCCAGCTGGCATTGAGTTACAAAAGGGTGAAGTGTACTTATTTACTTCTGCTACCAATGGAAATACACAATACAACTGAACCCTGGTTCAGTGACTGACCACTCTCATGAAGTCTAATTGGAGAAAGTGCAACTACTAAGCAGAAGCTTAAAATTTAGCCTTACTTCCCTTAAAACAAGTAAAAACATTTTATTTTAACTCTTTATATTTTTCTTCAAGTCTACAGAAAGTTCAGGTTAGTATAGCTCATACCAGTTGAAGAAACTGATATATTTCTTTAATGATGTCCAGTTCTGCCTGAAGTATTGAATGATTTGCCATAGTTTCATGGCTTACAAGCAACCTGCTGAAGCTTCCTTCAGGGGTTAAACCATCACTAATGCAGTTTTTACTGTTCAGTTGCAAGATGACACTACATCCCAGGCTGTAATTGAGGTACACGTAGCATGGATCTGTAAGAGATGCTGGATTTTGATGCCCCTGTGTTCAGGGGAGAGCAGCAGGACACTGTCTGGTCTTGTGTAACATACATGTGCTCTAAACTGATCGTTTGCTGTTTTATAGTCTCCCAAGACAAGCTGTATTAAAGGGCAAAGTTTTTAATCCTTAGGTAGAATTGTCCAGAATGTTTTCTACGGTTTAGTGAACTGCTAGTATGACGAGCTTCCAGCAAGCTTTTCCTCAACAGTGTAGAAAACTGGAAAACAAGCAGTGCTAGGCATCTTGTGTCAAAATACAAACTCCCATTGCTGAAGGGAAAAAGCCCGACTTTGGTTGTTCATAGGTATGGCTTTTGAGGTTTTCATTTGCTCGCTTATGAAGAATTTTAGTAAGCTGTTATAGTCTTGCTTAAGACTGAAAGCCGTTAAGGAGACAGCAGATACAGGTAATGTGTCTGACCTGATAGCAGGTGCCACCTAGGAAGAGAAGCTCTGGTGACAGAGTGAACAAGTGGGGCAGGGGAGGAAAGCAGTGGACCCCACAGCGCTTGCCATGCCTCTGAGACAGGAATCCATTAACTATGTGCATCAACTGCACTGAGCAGTTGGAGGAAAACCTAATCTAAAAGAGAAGCAGGTGGACTGAAAAGACCAAGCATCGTGGTTGGTGGGATCAGTTCTGACCTGTCAGCTGGGTCTGTTCACTTCAAATGTCACTAATATGTGGGAATATTGCTCTTGCTTTTATCTGCAAATTTCACCTTCATATGTTTATTTTTGCCTTCCCTTTATGGATGTGACTTAGCCAGCTGGAGCTGCATCTTTCAAATCACTGTTGTGATAAAAAGCAGCCTAAATCCAGGTGTTAAAGGGTCTGATGGACACAAGTTCACTAGGTCTGCACCTGTCTCTTCAGTAAAGTTATTACAAATAAGTAGACAGCTAAGAAAAACCTTGGTTTTTTCCTGATTTCTGTTGTTTCCCATCTACTTCTGAGTGTTTGCTGGAGCGGGGTAGGGCACACAGCTCTGGGTAAGRGGAGGACTGGTTCTTTCCTAATTTCTCCCAGGGAAGAATGCCTGTAACTTGCAGCACTTTCAGGTTTCCTTTAGAAGAAAACAATAAACTATTCTGTGAGTAATGAGAAAGAGGTTATGTTAAAATGGAAGCTTTATACTTCATCTGTATTGTTTTCACCACCCCACCCCTGCCCCAAGTGATTGTTGCCATGATAACTGTTGGCCAAAGTCTTTCTACCCCTATCAAGGAATTGCATTTAACTGATGCAGTGCAAGGACTTTGTCATTAATTCTTTCAGCTCTTAAGGACCATTTATTCTATTAAAACAAGCACATCTCTAGAAAGCAAACTCAATGTAATGCTCCTAAGAATATTTATGTTGCTAACAGTGGGAGCACCAACATTTAAAACAAAACAAAACAAAAAACAACCAACAAAACAAAAAACAACCAACAAAACAAAAAAACCACACACACACAAAAAAAAACCCACCCACAAAAAAAACCCCAACTTGCATAGTTCAATATTGCATTAATTTGTGTGAAATGCCTCTTCAACATCTGTAATACAAAAGCTTTTGCAAGTCTGAACTGTGCAGATCTCAAATTCCAGCCTTCTGTAGCCAGAGGCAATTGTTACAGAAGTAACACTCTGTAGTTTCCAATGGTACTGTCTCGGAACCTAACGTGATCTAAAAGGCTAACTCGGTATGAATTTGCAGTGTTTTTAGGCAGCTGATTCTTTGGCAGCTTAACACTTAAAACTTGAGCTGCTGGAGGTCACGTGAGCTGCAAAGTCTCCATCTCAGAGCATCTCCCTCCTCTAATTCAAAATGCAAACAGCTGAACAAAGTAACTCAGCTTTGATATTTTCTCAAAATGGGAGAAGTGTCTTGGAATGTTATAAGTGTCTGAAATTTTCATTGCTTCTGAATCTGGGTTTTGCCACAGGCTTAGTATTTGGGGAATGATATTTGCTACCGTACCAACTTCTTTCCAGAGAGAAAGTTTTGGCTTTGGGTCAAACTGGAGGAGTTTGTAATTATCTGAGTTGGAGCCAGGTTGTGTGTTTTTTGGTTTGGTGGGGNTTTTTTTTTTACAGACTGCTTAGGAGGCATAGCTTTTACTTCAGCTGTATGTGGTACACAGCAAAGAACAACTCCAACATTATGTAGCTTTCAGAAAATTATATACAAGTGGTGTACAATATCTAGCAAGAGACAGAGAAACTAAAGGCACAGAGTCTTAACTGCAAGTATGTAGAGAAGAAGCTAGCTTTTCTACTTAACATTTTTAGCTTTAATTTTTCTTTCTATAAGCTCCGTTAATCTGCTCTTCTTACTGTTGCAGTCAAGGCTGGTAGCACTGACATGTGGAAGGTGTGAAACATGTTTACTGCCTCCTTGCTTGCACTGGCCCTTTTTGCCTGTTGCTTTGCATCACTTAGTAACAATGCACCAAGTCATACTCTCTAGTTACCAAAAAAGGAATTTTCACTGAAGTACTCGATCTTGTTGACTCAGGCACTGTTCATGTTCTGCAGGCAAAACAAAGTTGCTCTCTTCATGACTAGAATGAAGGATCTAGTAGCTTTTTTGTGGGTGTAATTTATCATTACTTCATTTCCTTCCTTTCATAAACCCATGAAGCTGTTCTTTCTTGCACCTTCCTATTCTTTCAGGAGAAATAGGATTACAAGCTCTTCTGTCCAGGGGGAGAGGAAAAGGCAGGGTCTAAATTCCTTAGACCATTTGGAATATGCTCTAGGAAACATCCTGAATCCCTTCCCTACAGAAAAGGGAAGGGTAAAGAAAGGAGAATAGGACTTTGGGCTGGAAGTTTTTTCAGTACTGTGAGTAAAGAGGTAGGTGTTCACAATTTAGGAAATGTTGGTAATTCTGAATATTAACTGTGAAGATAACTATATATGATCATTTGTAACGGACTAGAATTATAACTCTTAAATCATTTCAGCATGCTTCTTCCTGAGATAGCACTTGAATTAAAGGCACAAGCTTCTTTAATTAAAAACAAAAGAAAGTTTAAAACCAAAGTACATGTTTTACTTGATGCCTCGTTTTACTGGAGGTATTCATGTGATTAACATAACACTTCAGTTATGTATTAGTAAGTATCCTTGTGGGGTTTAGTGTTTATCACTGCTTTCTCTACCTTACCTTGTCATATATGCAGTTAAGATATTTATAAACATGAGCATTGCTGTTTTGCTAAGGAAAAAGATAGTATTTTACCACTTCACAACTTTCAAGCTCAGTAGTTTAACTTGCTATGAAAATTGAGATGGGTGAGAATTATGTGTCAGTGATTGGCAATATTTTCTGGTGGTTGTGCCAATTTTAAGGAACACTGTCCATGAATAAATAAATTCAAATGGTGGCTTTGGATGTCGTCTATTAATTTCCAGAATAACTTATTCATTAAATAATCATGAATGTTAATGATCTATGGTCTGCCATGGTTTCCAAATGCTGAACTGTAGCAGCAAAGTAACTGGATACTATTATGTGGCTCTGAACTCTTAACTCCTTACTGCTGACTCACTTTCTGGCCTCAGAGAAATGATGTAAACTGTTCCTTTCATACAAAAGGGAATGCTTTTCTCCATCTTTTACCAAAGCTGCAAAAGACTACAAACTGCAGAGTACAGGAGATAGAAGGCTTCAGCAATCTCTGGTTTTCACCAAATACTGTAAGAATCAAGGACCTCTTTTTATAATGCCTCATGAAAACTCCCTGCAGTCATTTACCTACAGATAGAGTAGTACACATTTGATTGCAGGGAAAGAAGAATTTAGTTTAGTGAAATACTAGATTTGTCTAGTTCAGGATTAGCTTAGTCTTCGGGAGGAACAGCATGCAAGTGTGACCAGTCTAGTGCACTTCTATTTAATAAGTACATCCTGTACTCAGCTTAAGGGACAGTTTTGCAGAGCTTGACTGTTGAGCAGTTCCCCTCTTGTGGGAGAACCAGGGTCTGATTTCTTGCTGTGGAAAAGCACAAAATAGCACTGTACTGGGTTTAATGGCAAGGTGTTGGCAGTGGGGGGTGGAGGGGTGCTGTGGGGGTGGCCTCTGCGAGTAGAGACCAGGAGCTGCCTCTGCATTGTACAGAGCTGCTTCCAGCTGGCTCCAAAATGAACCCACTGTTGCCCAAAGCTGAGCCCTTCAGCCAAGTTGGTGGCACCCCTGTGGAAACATATTTAAGAAAGGGTAAAAAATGCTGTGCAGCAGCTGTGAGAGGACTGAGAAAAATGTGAGAGAAACAGCCCTGCAGACACCAAGGTCAGAAAAGAAGGAGGGGGAGGAGGTGCTCCGGGTGCTGGAACAGAGATTCCCCCCTGCAGCCCATGGAGGACCCCATGCCACAGCAGGTGGACATGCCTTGAAGGAAGCTGCAGCCTGTGGAGAGCCCATGCAGGAGCAAGCTCCTGGCAAGAGCCATGGCCTGTGGAGAGGAGCCCAAGCAGGAGCAGGTTTTCTGGCAGGACCTGTGGCCCGTGGGGGACCTACACTGGAGCAGTCTGTTCCTGAAAGACTGTACCCCATGAAGAGGATGCATGCTCGAACAGTTCCTGAAGGACTGTATCCTGTGGGAAGGGCCCATGCTGGAGCAGAGGAAGAGTGTGAGAAGGAAGGAGCAGCAGAGAGGAACTGTTGTGGACTGACCATGACCCCCATCCCTCTGCGCCGTTTGGGGCCAGGGAGAGGAGGTAGAAGAGTTGGGAAGAAGCAGGGAAGGGAGGAAGCTGGTTTTAGTTTTGTCTTTGTTTCTTACCATCCTACTCTATTTTAAATTGACAATAAATTAAATTAATCTTCCCCGAGTCAAGTCTGTTTTGCCTGTGACAGTAATGGGTGAGTGATCTCCCTGTCTTTATCTCAACCCACAAGCTTTTTCATCTTACTTTCTCCCCATGCCCTGTTGAGGAGATGGAGTGAGAGGGCCATTCGGTCGGCACTTGGCAGCCAGCCAAGGTTAATCCACCACAAGCACAAAGTACTAAAAGGAAGAATAAGCAAAAAACAAGCTGCCTGTGCTGTAGGTGGCCAGTAAAACTGGAAGCAATTCTTTCGGAGTGTTTTCTGAATGGCTTTTCACAGCTCTGTGTTTGCAGAGACAAACTCCAGTCATCCACAGGACAGGGTTAATAGTTTCAGTTGTCATGATACAAACTATTTATTGACCTCAGTCTTGAGCATGGTTTTTCTAAGGTCACCCATCAATCTGAATCATTCATAGTAGGCTCCACTCCTAATGTGTTCTTGGTTAGGAATATTTATTAATAAATATTAATTATCACTTGAAAGAGAACATTGAAATAGTACTGTTAGTTATTTTATAAAACAGCTAATGAAATGTAACACTAAAAATACAGTATGTCTTAACAGACTCCAGAATGAGGATAATGCATTCTATGCAGTTCCAACATAAAAAGTTGATTGATCATCAGTTTTCTAAAAAGTCTGCTTTAATAATTAGCATATATTATGTATAGATTAGGTTTGGGGTTTTTTTAAGTAATRTAACTATTGTCACTGGTTGGTTGTGAGTCTTGTGTGTTAAGAAAAAAAAAAAGCTTAGATCCTCAGACAACAACTATATTTAAGAAAACAGTAGCTTAATGATGTGGTTAGTCAGTCTATTATAGACCCAGAGAAATCTCAGACATCTGAGAAGTCCTTTAAAGTCTTAAAGTTAGGTATAATTATTTCTGACACATTTCGTAATTACACTGTGAAGTCCATAATCCTTTATATTAAAAGAACTTCTAATTACAAAGCATCTTCCATTGCATAGGTTCGTGTCTTCGTTTGCTGCTGCTCTTTCTTAAGCAGTGTTTTCAAATGCACTTCCCCCACCTCAAAAGTCAGGAAAGAATAAGCAAGAAAACAATACATAATCTTATTTAAGTATAAGAAGGACTACTGATTTAATATTGAACTGGAAAAACTGAAGTCTACAGTGCTCTCAATTTTATGCCTGAAAAGCTGAAGTGCAAATGGCATTATTTCAGYGATTCCTGTACCAAATATGCTTAATTTAGGTGCTGTCCCAGTTGCAGATTTCCTGCTTTTTTGCCCACTTAGGGACGTTGCCTAGGAAAGCTGCCTAGAACAGTTGCAGAATGTTGTTCTAATTTGCACTCACCTCCCTGAGTGATCATGCTTTCCAAATAGAAGTCACTATCTTCCAGAATAACTGATGTGTTTTCAGAGACAATTGATTATTCAACAATAAACCCATTTTATCTGAAATCAGAAATTACAAAATAGTTGCTGCAAATAGCTAGCTGTTCCAGTCCCCCAGAAAAGCCTTTTCATCTTTGGATGGGATGATCAAGCTGGTTCTCCTCATCATTATAAGCATTGTCTGCAAACTACATTAAGATCAGAATTTCATGTAGATAAGTACAGTGTCTAACAGTTTCACCTCTGTGACCACTGAATTCAGTAAACAATTCTCTCAATTCCTCCTCTTATCTGGCCCTGACATGGTACCCTGTTTAGTTTTCAGAAGAGTTGTGATCAGTGAAAACAAAGCAGGTTTTGTCACTAGCAGCATCAGCGATGACTAAAGGCAGTAGCAATCTAATGGATAAAAGTCACTTTGTTGCCATGACTTCTACCTCTCCAAAGGGTTGGGTTTTTTTTTTGTTTGGTTGGTTTTGTTGTTTGTTTGTTTTTTGGTTTTGTTTCCCCAGAAAATTCCAACTGCTACATTCTGGTTTTCACTTGGAAGCTCCCAGCACTTTTTGCACTGCTGTTGTTTTCCTTCATCTAGACCTTTCTTTATGTCTGATGCCGTTCCTTAGATGTCACCAGCTTCAAGCACTCAATTCCTTCTGCTATTTTTCCGTGCCTTGCTCTGGTGACCCCTTTACACATGCAACCTGTTACGTTGTTCCTCTCATGGCCTTCCATCAGCTTTTCCAGATTCCCTTTGGCCACATTCAAACTAAAAATACTTAATGACTGAGGAAGTGGTGGGGGCAGGTGTTTGAGCAAATGTAAATTAAAAAAAAAGACATTTATATCTGTCTTGCTCTATCTGTAGTTCTCATTAAGTCTTTTTATATAGAACTGGTCAGCCTCCTTGTTTATGTAGCATTTTTAGCGTAACTGTCTTCCATACTAACCAAGCTGCTGTCCTGAGATAAAAAGCTTTTGACTACTTAGAGCTGCGCCCTACTCCTGACAGATCATACAGGCCACACGTAATATAAAGTCCCTATTCAGTACAGAGACAGGACACCACAATGAAATCATTTTACACAACAGAGATGTATCTCTGCAAATCTTCTGTGCACAGGCAACAACTGCATCTCCACACCCTTCCCGCAAAGCCATGGCATTCAATTGTGCAGCCAACATATATTGTAACCCCATATCCTCCTGTATTCTGGTACACTGTTTAACAAACGGACCGTGAAACGGATTATTCACTGTGGGCGGGCGGTGGGTTGAGTCCTGGCCACGGGCCAAACTGACCTCTTACATTCTTAGCATTCATAAGCCTTTAAATCATTAATATGGTAATGCTGCTAATAGGCTGCAGTCTGAGGCAACATGCGTACACTCTCAGTCTCACTGCTGCAGAGTGGTTTTCTAAAAGAAAAATTATCAGTTCTCTGTGTGTAAATGCTGTCTTCCCCTCCTAATTCCTGATCGGTAGCTCTCGGAGTATCCTGCTTAGAGGGGGATGCTTCAGCTGCTTCTGTGCAGTCAGTACCAGACCACATTCCTTCAGTGGCTGTACCCACCCACCCTTGACAGTGCTGCGGATTGTGCTGTTAAAAATAAGCCAGGCTTTGTCCAGTCGTAGCTTCTGCTGTGCTGTTTGTACTGGGACTGATGGGCTTGTGAGGAATGGTGCTCTTCTTGCAAATGTAATCTGAGAGAATCATTTGTCAAGCAGGGTAGAAGCAGTATGCTGGTTTGGTTTGGACATGTGTGACAGATGAGTAGGATCTATGCTGGTGAGGGAAGGGTGGCAGCCAGGAGCCACTCACCACCCGAGAAAAAGGGTAAGGCAGAAAACTGTGACTCACCTGTGAAACCCAAGACCTGACCGGAGCAATTTATAATTGATTTTAGCTGCAAAACTGCTCTTACAAAATAAGTGTTTCTCACAGTAAGATGAATCACTTTTACTTGGAAAGCTGCATATTTCATCTCAAATATATCCTTGGCTTAGTAAGTGTTAAATAACTGACAGTCTAGACAGGACTCCAACCCTTTGTCTTAGAGGTCTATTGCTTTTTCTTTTTTCTCAGAGAATAAAACCATGACAAATTATTCTGTGTAATGCAACCTACACCTACCCTTTCCCCCCTTCCCCTCCCATACACTGCAGTACATATCTCTACTGTCAAGTGTTGCAAGGTGTTTTACTCAAGAGTCTTAAGGATACTGAGCTGGATGGGATAAGATGCAGGTGCTCTTCTGCTTTAGCAAAAAAAGACAAGAAATAAAGTCTAGAACAGATCCACTGGCTGTGCTTGGACCTGATCAGCTTAGTTCTAAATGATCTGGGGAAAAAAATAATGAACTGGGGGAGCTTTTTGATTGTATACAAATCTTCAGGGTAGTCAAAACTGCTATCAGTTGGAATGAGTTTCAGAAGTATTTCATGATACTGATTTGAATAAAACAATACTTGATAAAATTTAATATCCGTAACTGCATAACACAGGGAAAAACAACTCTGTCTGCAGTGAAGTGATCTAATTTAGCTGTCACCTCTCTCAAAAGACATCTTGGAGGTAATGTGGATAGTTCAATGAAAAAAAAGCTCAGCAGCTGTCAAGAGGACAAATACAATGTTAAGACTTACTAGAAAATAAAGACCGGAGCAGGAAGCATCCTAGACCACTGCATAAATCAATGGCCATGATTTGAATACTGTCACTCCCATTTCACAGAGGCTGCAGTAGAGCTAGTAGACATAGAGAAGGGTGATAAGCAAGGACCATCACAGGAGTGGAATGTCTCCCTCAATCACAGGGAGATTAATTAGGCTAATACTTTCAGCTCAGAAAATGTTGGACAGACAGGGAAAGAAAGAACAAAACAAATACTAAAACCTTCACCTTACACACAGCTACAACGGTCATTAGGAACTGTTAGTCACCCTTTCTCAGAATAGAATAATTATGGAGCACCAAATTATGGCATCAGCTTTACAACAGAAAGAAGCACTTCTTCACAGAACGGAATCCAGTTGTGCGTGGTAGGTAATGCCAAAGGAGACTTTGGAGGCTGAAAGTGAACTGGGTTAAAAAAGCAGTTACATAACTTAATGGATGCTTCAAAAGGACTACTAAATTTGATGGTCCGGATCCGGTCTTTGGTTCAACAAATTCTTAATCACTGATTTCCAGGATGTAGAAGGGTATTTGGGGGTAAGCGTTACCATACTCTTTCCCCGGCACCCACCACTGGCTACTGTCAGAAATGTAATTCTAGATTAGATGGATCTTCCATCTAATCAAGACCAGCTGCTGTCAGTGTACTCATCTGGTCAGAACACGTTTTTGATCCTGATAATCTTTAGCATAACTTCTGGTTAGAAGACCATTTTGTCCTCATTCTGACATCTCCCACACTCAAAACACTAGGACTTTACTGATAAGCTCTGCATTGTATTGGCATCTATTCAGAGCTGAATAAACTCCAAAAGCAAGTCAGCAATATCTCAGATTCATCGTCCTCTTACAGCTGTACCACTCACTCACTGTGTGATACAGATAATGGAGAGTACACATTCCGGCTAAAATTTGTTTCCACTCTGTCCTTCAAACAACTCAGTTCCCCCAAATCCCTGATGTGCAGAGAGGCTGGAGAGTTGAATGTAGATAAATTCCTTACTTAATTTTTTATTCCCATACTCTTGGTTGAAGCTGTAAGAAAATACTAACCTGGATATTTTACTGACTTTGTTGAACACACAGTGCAGCCCATTCTCTGGCTCTGTTTGTTTATGTAGCTAAGTGACCTATTAAAATGGAAGTTAAAAACATAGCCACACCAAACACACATTCTGCCTGACAAAACAGGCAGGTACATGCCTCCCTCTTCTCCAGCTGCTACAGCTGCTGCATAAAAATCACTACGACCAACTCTGCAAAAAGTCCTGGATGAGTTGTTGTAAGCATTGAGGCTAAGCACAGGGAGAAACAAAGGGCTGAAAGAAAATACTCATTTCCAAAGGACAGAAAATATGTTACAAATGAAAAGACAATAAGTGCTGGAAAGTGCAAAGGCGACTGAACTCAAACATGTTAATATTCAGGGTTGGACTTTTAGTGTTTTTCCATTCATCTTGTCGAAGAGTGAGAAAAGCGTGTGAAAATGCAGCTAGAAACTCCTTTCAACAAGATGGTGGAATTCCTCCAGTGTTGCTTCATGCTTTCTCAGACGTTTCATCCATAAACATATTTACCCCTGACCTGATGTAGTGACCTCTGCTTTAACATTACAAAGTTCAGACCACATCTTGTGGGCTGAGACACAAACAACAGCATTACCTCCACTGACAGCTACAGTTATAAAGTAGACAGGTGAGCAGCATTAAAACAAACCCCCAAGTACTATGTTTGAGCATAGGTGGCAATTAGTGACACTACAGCTTCCACAGCAACAAGCTTAATGGGGGGGAACAAAGCAAGAAACTTTTTGAGGACCATATGAAATACAGGGGCTCTTCTAGGCGAAATATATCAGCTGCAAAGCACCTGTGATTAATGTGTATGCTGGCATTAGCCTTATTAGATTGTATGCTTCTGTGTGTCTTGCTGTCTCCCTTGCTGTTTTGAAAGGTTTGACCATCCTGTAGGGTTCTTGGGCTGTTTCTAGACTTCTGCAGCTGCAGTATCTCTGGAACACACATGACTCTCGCAGATTTTGTCACAAAAGGTTGACATTGAAAAGGTGGTGGTGGAGGTACATGGGCACACGCTTGCATAGAGCATGGCTTCCCATGCTTTGTTTCCTCAGGAAGCCAGGCAAAAAAACCCAAAGCCAAACCATTTTAAGGTGGTGGATTTTTTTTCCTTTTTTTTAACTTATGTGAAAAACTGGCAGACTAAAGAGGAGAGGAAGGAACAACACTCGCCCTGGGACCCTCCTCCTAAAGGTGACCATGGGGTTAGTGGCATTTACTAGCCTGCTACAAGCTGTCAGAGTGAATCCACCATGTGGATTATATTTATTGCTTTGGTAGTTAATGTAAGGGCTAACGAGCTTTATAACACTGGATAGACCCTCGTTAATATTCTTACGTATCAAAATACAGCAAATTTATCATTCTGAAAAAGAAAATAGTAGTTATCATGTTAACTGTTCTGCTAGGATATTAATTTCCCTCTAGTCCTTAAAAACTCCAGCAGATAGAAATAGTCCTAGCAACAACCCTGATATAAACACAAATGTGTTTCCTGAAAAGCAGGAAGCAGCTTAACAATCGTATCGTATGACCAGCTAAATACAGAAGAACTTTGCAGGGGTTTTTCCAGGGCATTAAAGCAAATTTCCATGTGACTTTGTGGGAGATGACTACTACCTAGGCTGCTATTACTGGAAAATCCTTCTACTCTGTAGCATGGGCATCTTACACATTTTGTCCTGCCCTGTGAAATTCCTCATCTTGTAGGTATCCATTTCTATTTTAGCCTTTGCAAGGGCAAGGAGTACGTGAGAAAGGCTGAAGACAAGAACACTGGAGGCTCTGCAACCCCACATGGCCCCATCAGTTTGTTTTGACCATGAACATATACAGCTTTTTCAAGGCAGCTGGATCTCACACAGGAGCAATATGAGTATCTCATTTGCTGTTACTCTCTGATACCACTGCTAAGACTGACAGCCAAAATCTTTGTCAGTGCTGACTAACAGGAATAAAGAACCACATGGGCTCTGCCCATCACATTGGAGCACCAAAGAGCTCTCCAGTGGAAAGGTACTGTTCTAGGCTTTCACCAGCTAGAAATCTCAGACTAATCCAGGCTTGGCCTACCAGTCAGATATTCCTTAATCCACATCCTGTCTATCATAAAGGGTCATGCCATTCCCTAAAATGCAAGCATGGACCTCTTTTACTATTTAATAATTTGCTTCCATACCTAGGAGCAAAAGATACTTTGAGAATGTAAGTCATGTAAACTGATTGTTGAAGAGGCTGTCTGGAGCATGAATTTGCAAAGCTGGGCTGACAGTTTGTAGCTATCATGACACCTTACTAATTTTTCAGGTTGAATGTATTAACTGATTTTTTTTTAACAACAGAAGTGGAGTTAAAATTGTAAAAGGAAGGAGAAAAGGAAAAACAATGAAGGGAGTAAATCTGCAAGTGAAATCTTAAGAAAGCTTTCTTCCTATTTTGTGCATTGTGAAAAAAGGCATACTCTAAATATTAAATTAGCCTATGAAGTGAACGGGAAGAAAAAAAGACTATGAGTTATGAAGGTTAGAAGTCAATATATATTATAGGTATCTGAGAAAGAGACTACACAGCCAAATATAACAAGTGAAAATCCATTGTACAGAATTTACAGTGTGTTCCTATGTTAATCTATTTATAGAACGAATCTCATGGACTCAGATGAAGCACCTAGAGAGAAATCTTTAAAGACATTTAGGTGCCTTAAATTTCCGAGAGGTGTTTAGTGGGGGTTTAAAATACATCCAGAAGTAATCCATAGCAGTTAAGTACATAGTAGGATTTTGAAACACCTAAGTCCCTTTAAAATCCCAGACCAAGCCTGTGAAGACTTAAAGAGAATGTGTAGGCTTCTGTAGACACAGGTTATAATGGCACCTCCACCTCCTAAGTCAGCTGAACTACTAAGTAAACACAAGCATGGATGAAAAGGATTTGAAGGTACATTTACGTTCAATGACCAACAAATGGGTGTTGCTTCTTTCAGATTACTAGCAATAAAACCTGGAGCAGCTGCAGGTTGATTCAGGTCTGACTGAATATTAGAACATATTTACATACCTGTAAAATGTGTACAAGTGAGATGCAAATTCGTTGGGTAAACTATTGCTCACCTTCATCAAGCACACGGTTCTAGTCTTACACGTACTTCAGTGGGTTACTTTGTATGTGTGGGAAACTGGCTGAAGTTTTGGCCTCTAAATGGTGTTTGACCAACTGCTGCTCCAAAACAGTAGACAAACCTTTCAAAGATGACAGATACTGGCAGCTATACAGCTTTTCAGGAGGCGCATGGACTAAAGGCTGTACTACAATACACTCTCATTGCTTCTTTTACCCCCTCACTGGCCTACCTATGTCCATTTTTTCCTTCTTTTATTCTCAAAATATCATTTGATTCAGATGATCAAATGGGTTTGATCTGCTGCTGCGTTACATGATTCAAGGCTTATCTTCACGAACACAAAGGAGCACACAATCACGAACAGTGGCAAGTAGGGGAGCCCCAATAACATACCCAGAGAAAAGGACCCTCTGCCCTGGCTCCTCCCAGAGAGGGATCAGCCCATGGGCTGGGTGTGACACCCATCACCACCAGTCAATGGGAGAGGCTTCATGGGAGAGGGGTTACTGCCTGCAGGGGTATGGGACCCTTTAGGGGATGGAGGGGAAGACCATCTTTGGGATTGTACAAGACGACTTATGGGATGTTTAGAGGAGGAATCAAAGGTGGGGAAAAGGGGGGATAAAGGTGGTTTGGTATGGAAAAATAAAAGGATACAGGGCTAAAATGGCCTGGTTGGGTGTAAACAGGTTGCTGGTCAGTACATCTGTCTGGCTATGCCTTGCACCTGATCACCTCAGTCTGTCTTGTCTTATTAAACTGTATTTTAATTATTTTCCTGGATGAGAGGACGTCTATATTCCATATGTATGTGTGTCTATGGTGGTCTGAGTGCCAGCAATTAGAGGTGGGGGCCACAAGTCATAGGATCCTGTGCATCTGTGATGGAGCAACTGGAGAGACCAGAGTGCATGCACATCATGTGGATCTGTATGTCAGTGTGTGGTCACTAGTAAACACCAAGCCAAGCTAGCTGGAGAGTAGGGTAAGAAGCTTGGGAGTCAAGTTCTGGAGCAGCCATAAGCCCAGGTAAGATAGTGAAGAGACTAGAGGATCTGTGAGGTGGCTACTGGAGGGACGAGGGGGTCCAGGACAGCTACTGGGGAGACTGTGGTGGGGTCTGGGTGTCAGCTACTGGTAAGGTCACAACCCTGGACCAGCTACCAGAGAGACTTGTTTGCATGTTTGTGTCTCTGTGTGAGGCAAGTGGGGATCCAGGGGCCAGATACTGAATAGGCTGAATGTCCTAAGACCAGCTACTGGAGCAGGGAGCCATAGCTTGTGTGTGTGCGCCTGTGAGCGTGTCTGTGTCTGTAGGTCTGAGTACCAGCAACTGGAGTGGAGCTGTGGGCCGCTGGGGATAACATTTCCAGGTGCCAGCAACTGGGAAGACTTTGGATCCAGGGGTCAGCTTCTGAATAGGATGAGTGTCTAAGAGCACCTGCTGGAGGGATCCATATTGTATAGATGTATACAAATACATATTTATTTTCCATTAATGGGCTTCTGTCCTGATCAGCCAGAGAGGAGAACAGGATGAAGCTGTTAGTGCTGTTTGTGTTTGCATGAGTGCTGTGTTTTCTGCCTGTGTCAATCAGTGTGGCCAGCCACGTGTGTATGTATATGGGGTGGGGGGTGGGGGGTGTACACGTGTGCATGTGCGTGTGCCTATTGGGAACACACACTCAGCCTTACCACTAGCTGGACCTGGGAACTAACTGAATTTTAAAAAGTGGCATACCAGCAGAAATGATGGCAAGTTGATGGCAAGTATGAGCCACACAACAGAATATGGAAGGATCCACAAAGCGTGGGGAAAGCCAGGCCTGGAAGGCATATTCAAGGACATATAGATTCAAGCAAAGCCCAAGACGACCTCACTAATCAGGCTACTAAACAAATAACTTGTTCGTGGATCTCTTCCAAAAATGCAGATCACACACAGAAGGACATTTATTTGAGTCCTTCAGCAGAGAAAAAGGCACATAGTATCCAATCCTGCGCTGGTGGCTGCTTGCAAGGCAAACACACTGATCCTCCAGCTGCTTCACTGATGTCAGAAAGACATTTGACTCAGCCTAGCATGCTGTGTGGGGGCTACTTGGAGGTCATTTGCAAGAAGCTGCTAGCCCTACTGGAAAACATTTATGAAAAGGCAGGGCTGGAGCCCAGAGCACACAGTCTAGCCAACATAGGTCATGTCACAGCAACACTAGGGTGGACAAGAAGGAGGTGACCTCCCAGCCTAGGTACAGGTTTTGGGTTATTTGGGGGTTATTTATTGATGGATGGGGGTTATCTTAACTGTATTCAAGCTGGAGAGAGCACCCAAGATTCTTCTCCCAGAGAGTCCCAGCTGGGTCACCTTTGATGAAGCAGATAACGAGGTTCTGTAACTCTGGCCTCAGGGCTACTCTTGCACAACAGCAGAGATGTGGTCAGGCAGTAAAGATGTGCACAGACAGATGAATGCCTCCCACCAGGGCTATGTATCAGAGTATGCTACATAGACAATGGCATCCCATGGAAAAGTCACACTGGCATTAAAACAGGCAGCCAAGCTAGGCAGCTGGGATGTGGGAAACCATGCAACAGCTACTTAAAGGGATCATAAAGGAGATACAGCAGGTGTGGGAACTCGTTTCCTCTCTGGAGGAGCAAGAAAATCTCCCTTTTCATTAAAAATGAAGCTATCCAAACTCTACGTATTCCAGGGCATGCTGTGTATTGTGGTGACACGAGCTTTCAGGAAAGCTGCTCCATAGAGACTGCTTSCCTTCCCGGTTACAATTTTCAGGCAGCTTGTTATCTGCTGGCAAAACCACATCAGAAAACAGCGATGCAAAGAAGATGGCCGTTGGCAAGGCATTGAGAAGGTCCACCCATTTCTTTGGATGCTGCCACTTCAGTGAAGGTTGCAATCTGCCCGTCTGACGGGGCAGCAGGCCAAGGAATAACAGGAGAAGGCGATGGTGTCCGCCTGCACACAGCAAGGGCAGGATTCCTTGGTGGGTGAAGGATGACAGACCCACGTTTGCCAAACACGGTGTGGGCGAGAAGCGCAGCGGGGATGGGAGCCACCTCTGGGGCCCGAGAACCCCCCAGGACCGGCGTTGCCGATTAGGAAAACGTGAGAGCTTGATGTTACAAAGCGGGGGCCCTCGCCCCCCTTGACCCGGCGGCGCGGCCGAGACGCCGACGGGGCGAGGGCGGTCCCCGGCGGGGGCGGCCGTTGGCGGAGCGCGCGCGGGGCGCCGGCCGTTGGGCGAGCCGCAGCGGCGCGGGGGGTGGGCGCGCGCCGCCTCGGAGCCCATAAAGCGCCGCCCGGTCGGCCGGCAGCGCGCATAGCYGGGCTGGGCGGCGGGAGAGGCGTGCATCGCCATGAGGGAGATCGTGCACATCCAGGCGGGCCAGTGTGGAAACCAGATCGGGACCAAGGTGAGCCTGAGGGGAGCTGGGGCCGCCGCTGCCTGCCCGCCCGCCCCTTGCGGAGCCTCTAAGCGCCTGGCCGCTGCTCCGTGCTGTTTCCTCCCGCGGGACTGGGTTGTGCCAGCCGCCCCCCACCGCCGTCCCGTGCCCCGAGCGAGCCGCTGCCGAGAGGCGCCGGGCGCGCGCGGGCCGCGGGGCACCGCGCATCTCGCCTCTCCCCGTGACCATAAAAGGCTTTGGGAAGTACCGAAACCAAACGGCACTTTCTAAATTTTTTAAAATTATTTTTATCTTTAAACTGGCCAGGCCGCGGCTCAAAAGCGGACAAGGGCGGCGAGAAGTCCGAGCAGCCCCCTCCAAACACTGAAACGCCGCAGCCCGTCCGGGCGAGGAGTTGGGTGGCTGCCGTTTGTCCGTTGAGTTTAAATCCTGGTGCCTGGGCGGCTCTGCCTGCCGCCCCGTCCTGTCCCGGGCAGGGAGGGGCGGCGGGCACGCCAGGAATCCGGCAGCTGCGGCCGAGCTGCGCCGCGGGGCCGCCGCCCCCCCCCCCCTCCCTCGCCCGCCCGCGATGGGGCCGGGGCGCTGGGCGGGGCCGCCGGTGCTCCGCAGGGGAGTCCCCAACCCACTTGTCCTTTTCCTCTCTTAGTTTTGGGAAGTGATAAGTGATGAGCATGGCATTGACCCAGCCGGAGGCTATGTCGGTGACTCAGCGCTGCAGCTGGAAAGGATCAATGTCTACTATAATGAATCATCGTGTAAGTGTGGGATAGGGAGGGGTGTGGGAGAGGGGACTCCGTGGGAAGGGGCACAGAAATCTGGGAGTGATCGGGTTTGTGAAGCTGTATTACGCATCTGGTCACGCTCCTTGCATGCCATCAGCCCCTCAGCTGATCCCAGTTCACCCCATTATACACAGAAAAGATTATCTATTTTCTTATAAACTGATAACTGGGTGTTACCTCCCCAGGCAGAAAGAAATGGCACAAGGGTCTGTCCTTAGGGTCTGGAGGTGGAGGTTTGTTTATTATTTAACACTATGCTAGGCATTTGCTCTTTTAATGTATGATTATTTCATTAGATGTGTCTTATCAATTGCCCCAAGTTAAACTGTTGGTTATATGAGCCTGCATCTGTAACCTCTGATTTCATGACTGAGAGGGTTGGGCCACAGGTGATGGAGAACTCAACGGTGATTCATCAATAAGATGCCAAAGGCAGGCAAATACTCGGAGTCAGTCTGGTGTTGAAGGGTGTTAATAGTGTAAAATGGGGATCATGAGTCCTTTGGTCTATTGGCATGAACCTGCAAGTGTGAATGTTTCATCTTTTGTCCAGCTCAGGTTAATTCATGTTATTTACCTGAGTTTCCTTGAACAATTTCAACTGCATACAGATTCTTTATTTTGTGCTTTGTGGTAGATGTGCTAACTACTACTGTTTGCCACCTACACCATGTGGCTCTTTCAGTGGAGGTGAATCCTTCAAGCATAAAAACTTGTGAGATGTATTAGGATCATTTGAACATAAACCCTTCACTCACCCCATTATTCACAGAAAAGATTGTCTACTTCCTTACAAAGAACATGTCAACCATTTTTTTCTAATCAGAAACTTCCCTCCCTCATATCTATTGCTAAAAAAGAGCTTACAAAATGTAATATACCATCTGTAGGACCCAAAAGATGTCAGGTCTGTTTTTCAAGCAGAACTGACTTGTTCCTATGGTGCTGGGGTTTTTTCACCACCATGACTTCCTGTATAGGAAATACAGATATATGTACAATCTATATTAGACTAATAATATGAGACATAATGCATTTGTGTATTCAGAGTTATAACTGTGTTAGCTTATTTCAGAACATTAAGGGCATGCTTACTTTTTATTGTAGCCCAGAAATTCGTACCAAGAGCAGTCTTAGTGGACTTGGAGCCGGGAACCATGGATAGTGTGCGATCTGGTCCTTTTGGTCAGCTCTTTCGGCCTGATAATTTCATCTTTGGTATGTGGATGTCACTTTTTAAAAACCAAAACTGTCCAACAGGTGTTTGATTACCATGTGAATGGTCAAAAAGCATTTAAGCTCCCTGTTCCAAAGTGGTTGTTAGTACTGAGAAATCCTAATAGCTTAACAATACAATTCCAGTTATCTGTAAGTCAGCTAAAAGATCCTGTTAACTGAAGAAGTCATTCTTCTGTTCATCATTCCTTCAATTAGCAAACTACTGAAAGTTTCCTATGGTATTCAGATAAAGTACATTTGCTTTCCATATATATGAACTCCAGAGAAATCCTGAGATCACTTCTTTACAACAAAATGCATGGAAATTCTGCAGAAAATGGAGAGGGGGGGAAAAAACTCAACTACAAACCAACCAGACTACTCTTCACTTGAATTCATGTTAAATGCTTGAGCATTAAATTGTTTATAGGCTGTGTAATTCAACTTTTTCAGCAGATGCTTACAGTATAGTAAACAGTGGAGGAAGACCAACTGTAATATGGAAAGCACTGTCATATGTAGCCGGTTACTGGGTTATTTTCCAACATAATGAGGAACAGTCCGAGAGCATGTGGGGAACTTCTGGTTTTGCAGTGTTCTTGCAGAGGGTTGTTCTAGCCTTTTCTGTTTCACTTTGGACTTCTGTAGTACTTTCCATCTAAGCTTAAAAATGCACATTACCAGGATTAAATTTCATAGCATCCTTACAAAGTACAAAAGCATCGGTCCCTTTGCACTAAAGGAGAAACAGTGTGTGAAAGTTAAGTGATCCACTTGCTGAAACAGGAAGTCTGAATGAAAGCTACGATGAGAACTCTTGTGTCCTTTTGGTTTCCAAGTCTGCAGTAGCCACAAAACACATTTCCTCCTGCCAAGGCAAGCTTAGGTTGCAACTTAGTTTGGTATATTGTGTTAACATAAGGAAGGAACAATGCCAGGGACAGACAGAGAAAAGATAAACACTGTTTGGGTGGTATAAAACAAACTTAAGTCTGGGTTGTTGCTGTTGAGGTGGGGAGTAAGAAGCCATACAGAGTTACTTTAACCCTTTAACTGACTTAAAACTTTCAATGCTGTCCCTATTGTTCTCCTGTATACTCCATTGCAGTGATGTTAAGGGTCTCTTTCAAAGGAATTTAAAGTTACAACATGTAGAAGTAAGCTTGGGGAGAAAAGCCATAGACATAGGCAGCTTTATGAAGTATGTTTCTATATTCAGGTTTCTCCTTTCACTCCCTTCCTCCTGCATGGACCACACAAGCCCTCTGAAAGTGAACTTACCTGACCTATGGAAATACCTGAACTGGAGCTTTACAGTTTGGCATACCACCAGTAAAACCAGAGCAAAATCAATTCAGAGTGTCTTCAACAATAGTCCAGTTCACTGTACTCCCCTCCTGCCAAACTAACAATGAATCAACAGCATGTGATCAACTCTTATCTGACAGAGGCCCCTGCCAGCATCTGGCACTGTCCTCCCAACCTGCTGAATAATGCAGAAAGGCTGCCTGAGTGCTGAAGTAATGATCTTCTGTGTCAAAAGCCAACAAAGCGTTTTGTTTTCGCTTTTAAAAATCTGGCCTGGGCCCACAAAGGATTTTGTGGCAGAAGCTGGCAGTTCCATACTTGCTGTATCCCAGGCTGTTAGGGCTCATTCTGATGGAGATGTTTTCCGCCTCTGCTTGTATATACCTGCATGTGCCCATGTCTCCATAGCAAGTAACCATGGACCATCAATCAGGATTTCATTCAGGTATATTGAGTACATGATCACACACTCCAGATACAGTAATTTTAGCTCAGACCAGCAGGAGATTGAGATGGACACAGAACAATCCTTGTGCTTTAATGCTTTTGTTGACAAGGTAGTGATCTAAAAGGTGAAGAAGCACAGGTGGAATGATCTTGCTGTATGAGAGCAGCAGGTCTCCTGGCCTTCTAACAGCATACGATTGCCCACTAGGAGCTGTTGTGAACTCTGATGTATCTCCTCTTGTTAACCAGTTTTCATTTGTACATTTTTGCATCTGTCATTCTTTTCTTGTGTACACCCTTGCTAGCTTTGCTGCGTGGATACCACCCCAATTTAAGTTGTCTGAACTGGTAGGGGCAACCACAAAATGGCTGTTAGCCAGTCAAAGGAGCTGTCCTTCCCTCTCTAAATTATACCGTGTGTTCTGCACCAAGGTTGTTCATACTGGGCTTCTAAGCATTAGTGTGCAAGCTACTGATCTCTCTTCCCAGGTTTGTCTTTTATTTCAAGCAGTGAAGAGAAGAAAAGAGTGAAAGAAGATTGCAGGAAATAGTTGCCATTTTAGGGATTAAAAAATAAATTGACCATTAGACAAATGGCTTCTATGCATGTGCAGCTCAACCTGAGCATGTGTGTAACCCTACAATGCGTTAGAGAAAGAAATAGTGGTAGGAGGATCTGGAGGTACCAAGAGTGCAGGTAAGTTGTGGGATTGCTTCGTGTAGACTTCCTTTAGATCTTGGTAAATGCACAGTGAGAAAAGGCAGAGGCAGGATGCTAGAGACGGGCTGCATACAATGCAGAGCTTCCAGGATTGGCAAAAGATCTGCCAAGTCCTGTTTTGTGGACACAGGCTCATTTTCCACCTAGAGATTTAGTCCTGGTGGAATTTGATTATTTTATGTGTTTGTCTAAGATTTTCAAAGGTCTGGTATGTACCTGGTAAGTGGAGGGCATCCAGTAGGGTTTCACAGGATCATGATCAAGATTTCCAGGTGTGTGGCAGCCTTGTCAGAGCCATGGCACCTCCAGACTGTACTGTATTGTCATGGGTAAGAAGTTTGGAGCTTCCAGGGCTAATTGTACATGTTCTGTGTGGTGGTGGTAGTCTTACAGTGCTATAGAGCCAGTGGGCTTGCAAGTATCAGATTACTGGGCATATACGTGTGCACAGCAGGAAATCTCAAATGAAAATGTCGGAGACCCTTGGCAGGGGGCTGACGAGTGGATGAAGTGCAGTGTTACCACAAGGGTAGCCAATAGTTGTGGGCTGGAGGGAAGCCATTAGTATTGGTGTAGGCCGCTGCTGCTACAGTTCCACTCAGCAGTTTAAATACAAAGGTCGTATTAGTGCAACAGAGAGAAGTGGTAGTAGTCATGTGGGCATCAGGGAATTTGTGTGACTCAGATTGAGACTGAGGGAGTCTAGTGCAGTGGAGGGCTGTGTTAGGCATTTTACCTCCTAATTTAATTTACAAACTAAGCAAAAGCAAGTAAAATCAGTCTCTACTGATTCTTTTTCCCTGCCATGAAAATACAGTTTCCACATTTGTGAGAGTAATTGCCATTCTCCTCTTACCTTGTTCTTTGCTCCTATTCTCCATTCTCTCCTTATCTCACTGCCCACTGAAGAAGGACGATACAATGTTTACATGAGGAGCAATCTATAAAATAAAGTCCTAAACTCAGCATTTGGCTTTGTTAGGATGCTTCTGCATCTTGGAGTGATGTCTGCTTGTTAGTGTGCATCCTGATGTGCTGCCCTATCTGTAGTAGGGGATCTGCTCAGGCAGACTGCAGATGGTTACAAACGTATTTAATTCTGGAAGGATATTACTTTGTGCTTTGCCCAGCTGGACAGGAAGTGCTGAGCTCCCTAGGTTCAAAGAGAAAAATATAGCAGCGTATAGAACAATGCATTAACTAACCAAATCCATCATGAGGAAACAGAGCATTTATTCAGTGAAAATAAAGTGCATCATATTTAAACAATATCCCAGCAAGCAGTTTCCCTGATTCATATGTTTGGCACCTACACAGTGCACTGGGAATTGAAATGAGACATGGTAATCGGAAGGAAGGGGAAGGTCTTGGAGAACAACGCAGAAGCTGACAGCCCTATACCTAATTCTGAAACTATTGCTCTTTCTGACTATCACTCACAAGAGTACCACTGAGTGAGTTCAGTGGCACAATGTATGTATGTAGTAGTCACTGTGAGAAACAGGAATATTAAAAAAACTGGTCCCCCATTTAATCCTCCTTGTTATCTAAGTAATAACAAAGTAGTGACATAGCAAAGGATCCAGACTGTCCAATAAACTGAGGGGCACATAAAAGGAAAATGGAAGCCTTGGGGAGAAAATAAGGGGTTCATGAAACGTCAGTAATCTGATTTTGCAAGTTGCTTTGCAGATCCTGAAGAATAGTGAGTTTGCAGGGAAACCAGTAAAAGCTAAAAGGCACTTAATGTGCTTCCAAGTTTTTGAAATAACATTCTTGAAGCTTCTGTCGATCAGTATTTTCATTCAGGCTAGGTAACCATGAATTAAAAAAGCTATACTTCTTGATATAACAAGTTAAATAGGACTTCTGAAGCCCAGCCTTACCCTTGAATGACAACAATGCCTCCGTGTCTCACGGGAACAGTCCAAGAACCTTTCATTTAGAAATGTGTATCTGTGACTTAGCTTTGTATGCATCATGGTCCTTATAAACAGAGAATATTTAAATATTAAACAGTTGTCTTGTGTTTATGGAATAAGCAGGATTGGGAGCGTGAAAGCTTTCAAAACAAGGAGTCAAGGCCATCTTTGCGTTTATGGAAGGTTAAATACCAAAAAAGAAAAAAACCACCCAAAGGCATAAATGAAAACTACCAGGGATTTGAGGCAAAAGGAGACTATATAAAATGTTTATGTTGATACTTCCAAAGATGTTTGTAGGCAAAACTGAAGAGCACAGTTACCTACCTGACAGATTTATAGCAGCTTTTGTTACAGATGTGAATGCATTTAGCATGCCAAATACCAAACCTTACCAATAATTTTGTATATTTTCTGCCCTATTTTATGTTATTTTAGGACAAACTGGTGCAGGAAACAACTGGGCTAAAGGACACTACACAGAAGGGGCAGAGTTGGTTGACTCTGTACTTGATGTAGTAAGAAAAGAGTGCGAACACTGCGATTGCTTGCAAGGATTTCAGCTCACTCATTCCCTGGGAGGAGGGACAGGGTCTGGCATGGGAACCCTACTCATCAGCAAGATACGAGAGGAATATCCGGACAGGATAATGAATACCTTTAGTGTCATGCCCTCTCCAAAGGTTTCTGATACAGTGGTGGAACCTTATAATGCTACGCTTTCAGTCCACCAACTGGTTGAAAATACAGATGAAACCTACTGCATTGACAATGAAGCTTTGTATGACATTTGCTTCCGCACCCTGAAGCTCACCACTCCAACATACGGTGATTTAAACCACTTGGTTTCTGCTACCATGAGTGGGGTAACTACATCCCTGCGTTTTCCAGGCCAACTAAATGCTGACCTCCGGAAGCTGGCAGTAAATATGGTCCCTTTCCCACGCCTTCACTTTTTCATGCCAGGCTTCGCTCCTTTGACAGCCCGAGGCAGCCAACAATACCGAGCACTCACCGTTCCAGAGCTCACCCAGCAGATGTTTGATGCCAAAAATATGATGGCAGCCTGTGACCCAAGACATGGCCGATATTTGACAGTGGCTACTGTCTTCCGCGGTCCCATGTCCATGAAGGAGGTTGATGAGCAGATGTTGGCCATCCAGAACAAGAACAGCAGTTACTTTGTGGAGTGGATCCCAAACAATGTCAAGGTGGCAGTGTGTGATATACCTCCTCGTGGCCTCAAGATGGCTTCCACATTCATTGGCAACAGTACTGCTATTCAAGAGCTCTTCAAAAGGATCTCAGAGCAGTTTTCAGCCATGTTCAGGAGAAAGGCATTCCTCCACTGGTTCACGGGAGAAGGAATGGATGAAATGGAATTTACAGAAGCAGAAAGCAACATGAATGATCTGGTTTCAGAGTATCAGCAATACCAAGAAGCAACAGCAAATGATGGAGAGGAAGCGTTTGAAGATGATGAAGAAGAAATCAATGAATAAAGAAATTAGGTGCGCTATTTTCCAGGCCAAATTCTCAAATCTGGATTTCTAATAATTAAGCTTACAAATCCATATTTAGGCTTTCAAAAAAAAAAAAAAAAAAGAGGAGCATGAGTCTCAGATGTTAGAGGTGCTCTTCAGAGTCCATTGAGGTCACTGAGAACTGAGGACATTCAGCATTTCTGGAAACCAGGCCATTTGTATTCATGAGACAAACATAAGGCATTCAGTTAAGACTTTGGCCTAAGAGTCTGAACAGAGATTGCTAGTTTGGGATCTTTTTTTTTCCAAACAAAGTTTGTCGTCCCTAAAGTTTTACAAGAGAAGACGTAAAATAGGCATGAAAATCTACAAAATAGAGCTGCACTATTTTCATCCAATTATGAGTAAGAAAATCTCATGGGTTTGAAGTATTCATTCTGTACCAAATGTACAATACTGAACTGCCAGCAACAAAATTTATTCATAATAAAAAGAAGAAAAAGTTTTTAGCTATTCTGTACAGTAACTGTTAACAGTGATATTTGACTCCAGTCCTCTAAAAGCAAAATAAAAAAAGATTAGTATCCTCTCAAGCAAAAGTGTTTTGGGCAGTCAATGCTATATAAATACCCAGTGAGCTGCAGGCCAGAGGCTGGATTTATGCTATGTGACTTCATCACTTGCTGCTGAATAATCACAGATTATATATATGAAATCTGTCCATTTGTGATGTGTTCTTTAAGGACCCTTGGGGTTTAAAGTGGCAGCCCAATATCTTGCTGGTCCCCTGTTTTTCTGGCTATCACCAGTTACTGGTGCTGTTCTTATCTCTAGTCCACCTAGCCCATATAGCTGAAATTCAGATGCTCCACAGAACATGATGGGAGAGGGGACATAGGCTATGTGTCAATGTATCTCACTACCTTGGTTTGTAAGTTCACCACATCTGTAGATGCTACGGATGTCTTGTTACCAAGATAGGTTAAAATGACTGGACAGATAAAGGTTAAAGTACAAATAAAAGAATTTATCCACAATATTCAAAACAGCTGGCAAAATGAAAGGTGACCAGCAGTTTATCTGCTTACACTAAAGTTGAAACAGAAAGGTCTCTGTCTTACCCAGCTGACTTGCCACCTTCACAAAGTGACTGTTGGGCATTTGCTCTTTATGTGTGCTTTATGTTTCTGCTCGTATCAATTAAACGGCCCTTCTCCATTAGCGAGCCTCTACCAGAGAACACTCTGTCTACATGGAGACTCTTATTTAGGTCAGTTTCTAGGCAACAAAACAAGCAAACAAAAGAGAAACTGTCAGGAAATCCAAACTTAAAATGTTTCAGGAACTCTGCTCTTTTTCTTCTTGCCTTCAGAAGCACTTTCTGAAGTGCTTTCAGAAGCAAATGTGTTGCTCAATACTTAAAAAGGCACTTTGCAAACATAGTGTAATTTCCAAAGATCCATTGCGCCTAACAAGATGGTGTTAYGTTTTGTTAGTCTGGGATTCAGGGAATGAGACAGTATTTTATAAAGTATATGAACCAGGCAACTGTTAAACACATAAACTGAAGCTGTCTGCCAAATTTTATTCTACACAAAAATGGAACTAAACTAGTCTTAATCAAGTACAAGTTCTTCATATAAAGTGACTTAATGGGTTGAGACAGTCAGCACATACTAACCAAACTGGCTTTGGCATAGGTGTATTGGCAGAGGTTGGGAGGGCCTGGCTGATTATCTTTTGAAGGGTCATGATGGAGTCAGCAAACTCACAGGGGCCAGATTCTTTGCAATGGCTAGTGATGCCTGAAGAATTTATGAATGGCAATAGAGCACCTTTAAATATGCATTTTGTAACTAACTGTTGCAATATGTTGTCACTATGTATTTATCATGGCATGAGATTAAGCTAAAACACAATATGCATTAAAGAGAAATTAACATTTAGTGCAGTACAAAGCAAAATCCATGGGGAATAAAGCCATTAAACTTAGAAGTTTAGCTGATGCTTTGTAAATGGCAGGCTATTAGATTCAAGAAGGAGGAGAATGTGTTACAGGTGCAGAGCCTGCCATCATACAGCTGTGGCACAGACTCTTCAATTAAAGTGCTAGCATAGCTTCTTCTGAATGAAATAGAACCAGCCATCTTACAGCTTATGGAACTGAATTTTGTTGTAATACAGAATTCGTAACTAGGTCCCAGCCATAAATTCTGGTATTACTGTGAAAAAAAAAAAGTTAAGACTTTAAAAATGCCAGGAATCTCGGAGTTCCTAAATAATTGAGCCTGTTCTTTATTGCTTTTCATACGCTGACTCAAAATCTAGAATGTAGACACTCAGCCTGTGGAATCCAGACCTAACAACGTCCTCTGATCCTGCTTTGACTCTTAGCCATTCTTTCACATGTGTTTACTTGCAACTCTTCAGTGTGCATTTCTAGAATGTGTGGAGGTGGGGGAGGCAAACTAATGCCCTCTTTAGAAAAAAAAGGAGACATCTTCCATCTGATCTTGGGGGGAAAAAACCCCACCCACCGAAATGAACCCAGGAACCTGTAGTAGGAACATCGTCAGAGGACCAGCTTGCATGTAAGCAGTAAGAAAGCCATGGGAAGCACAAATGCTTCCTGTTCCTCAGTCAACCAACTCCAATCATCTTCCTTTCCTGACATAAAACTGAAAATTGTTTTAGTAACAGGCAAATAGCTTCCTGCTTTTTTCTTGGAAACTTCTTTTATTTTGAAATCTACCTGCTGAGTCCCACCTAGCTTTGTTCCTCTTCTTTTCACATTCCTCACCCATGTGTTTTTCATTTGCCCCCTAGTTTTCAACCTAGTCTCTTGCACCTTTTCTTTCTGTGCCTAGCCCACCTTCATTTTCTCTCCTTTTTACTGCCTTGCACCTGGCCACAGAGAAATAGAATACATAGAAGCAGGCTGCCAAGACAAGCCAGACCTAAGAAGGCCTAGAAGCACAGCCCCTAGAACTGCCCAGACACAAACACCTCTGCCAACACTAGGATGAGGGGGAAAATGGCAACCTACACCACTGACACCATTTGAAAACAGGGAGTGGGTGAGGTGTGCCATGGGAAGAAGGTGTGGTGTCAAGAATCTAACCTGATGGGCCAGCTCCTTTGCAATGTCACTCTGGTCAAAGCCAGCAAGGAACTAGGCAGACCCTCAGCTTAGATATGACAGTCCCTGCGCAGGCTACCTTAACCAAGCCACCGTGGGCTCTTGATTTCTCTGCATCCCAAGATTATTGCTCTCTGTTTCTTCTCTTGTATTTGTACCTCAGAAAAAGGTGGTCACCTCCTGGGAACAGCGTCAGGCTGAGAAAGAGTGTCTAGACCTTCTCCTTCTCCCAGCATTGGGAGGAGCAGGGAACTCAGTGGCTGCCTCCATGCTGTACAAGCCCCTACTAGTTGAAGCAGCACTGCTCCATGTGTTTGCAACAAAAATTCATCTGGCCTTATTGGCAGCCACAGCACAGACTAAACTTGATTTTCTTGATTTATGTTAAACCACCTGAAGTCTTAAATTTGTGAGTAGGAGGAGGCTAACAGTCCTCTTTAAAGCAGGTTGGGTAAACAGCTTCCCCCCCCCCCTACCCCCCATATCTTTTGTTTTGATTCCAAAATCCCAACACAGTCAACTTCTGCCACTTTTGGCACAAAGTATTAAGACTTACTGAGATAAGACTACAAAAAGCAAGTTAATGCTTTAAAATAGGGGCAAAGGGCCTTGCCTCTCCTTTACGTTATCATATGCTTATTAATTGCATGCTGCAACTAAACAAGAGTGAAATTTAAAAGTAGACAGCACAAACGGGGAGTAAGAAGACATCTCCTGGAGAGGAGATGATTCTTTTAGTGTCTGGTAGTGTCATTGTGCAGAGTTAGGTTAGGGTTTTTTTTGGGGGGATGGTTGGTTGTGGTTTGTGTTTGTTGTTGTTATTGTTTTTTTTTAAATAAGGAATGAGGAAATGCAGAATTCTGACCTTTACAACATAAGCACATTTAGTCCTCAGCACTGGCTACAAATTGCCTATTCCAACCAAGAAGTGTTCAGCTAAATGGGAGGGAAAAAATAGAACAAAGGCAATAATACAGGATACATGTAAGGTACAGCACTAGAGCATATACACAGAAATCAGTCACTACTTTACCATGTGTGCAGGATTTAAGTTTTATAAAACCAGTTTACTATTGCAATAAATCATTCTAAACTTTGACTCCAATAATAAAGGAACTGAAGTTTAGTTTTATTCAGGGTGCCTTCCTGTTTATCATTCATTCAAGAACAAATCCAATAGGGATACACAGAAGTGGTGTTTAACAACTAAAAATGCCCAGTAAGTATGCCCTAAATTGCTCTATTTGCTCCATTTCCCTTGTTCCTCTTCACTGTAAAGCCAGGCAACATCAGAGATAGCAACAGCTTCATCGTGAAGAAAAAAAACCAAACCAAACCAAAACAAAAAAAACCCAAAAAACCCCAAAAGAATAATTTCCATAAACAATTTATTTCAAATAACTCAAGCAAAGAGCTTGCATCTGACCTTTCAGAGACAACTTTTTCCTTTGTCATCCTACTGCTTTCCAGAATGTTGCAATATACAGATAAATCAATCACTAGTTATTCCCTTAACCTGCCCTCTCAGTCATAAGCCTTAAAGGCTGTGTTGTCCAGCAGAGAAGCTTGGTTCATTCTCCTTCCCCACTTAACCACCACCCCACCCCCCAATCATGCTTCCCTCTCTTCTTCTGGGATAGGGAGACCATCAGTTAATTTTTGAACAGCTGAATTCTCCAGCTAAGAAATCCTCAGCATGCAGCAGACAACCAGAAGCAGATGACTATACTAAGACAACTGTATTCAACTAAGCAGAGGAGGAAAAAAATTAGCTTTAGGTTAAGCAAACCAATATGAAACTCTGACAATCTTATTTAGCACCTTTGGATTTGGCTGCTGGTTTTGGTATTTGTGAGCACAATCTTGCTACCCTAATTTAACAAAATCTTATGCTTAAGAGGAAGTTTTGTATTGGTCTAAATTCTATAATCAAAAAACCAGAAGAAAAAGAAAGAAAGACAAAAGAAGAAAAAAAAAAAAAAAAAAAAAAAACTAAAAAAAAAAAAAAAAAAAAAAAAAAAAAAAAAAAAAAAAAAAAAAAAAAAAAAAAAAAAAAAAAAAAAAAAAAAGACAAGCTTTGTTCAGAAAAGTACGGATTTTATTGACTCAAACTGTATTTACACAACACATTCATATGTTCAATATCTTACAGAACTCTGTAAAAAACTAATAAAACAGCAGGAGCCAAACTGAGTTTCAGACTTAAAGACACTGAACCATGAGTACATTTTAAGATATTTAAGTGGGTATCCAGTTTCCTGTCAACTTACATGGCAGTTCTCTGTATAAACAAACTCTTTTTAAAATCAAAGTGAAAGGTGGAAGGGAAAAGGGTCAGATGAAAGAGCTGATAGTTTTGCAAAGCTAGTACTTTGTAAGACCAGACTTTTGGCTAGGCATTCAACAATGCATTTTGTACGATTCTTTTTTTGGAAACAGGTCACATACAGGTATACTTTAGATGAATAATCAAAAAAACTTTTTTTTTTTTAAGCTTACATACGTTTTTAAAAAAAAAAAAAAAAAAAAAAAAAAAAAAAAAAAAAAAAAAAAAAAAATTATTTTTTTTAAAAATAAAAAAATTTTTAAAAAAAAAAAAAAAAAAAAAAAAAGAGAGAGAGAGAGAGAGACCAGTGCTACGAAGTTTGTGCATGAATCTGAACTGTTTCAAAGTTTGAGAGGCTCAGTTCTGGCATTCCACTGCAGCTCAAATCCAATGTATGTTTCTTCAGTTGACAAATGAAAGATGATCATCTTTTACCAGTGAACTGATGATATCACATACATAAATTGGGAGCAGAATATCCTTATCTCATCACAAGAGATCACTCTTCCACCCATCCCTAATACAGTTTGGTTGAATAAATATTTTTTTGTTTTGAAGTTCAAACTAGGTGAGTTTGTTTCTCTTCCAGAGTGCAAGTCAACATCACCACACAATTTGCAGTTAAAATGGCATCCCTCCTCTGATCTGCCTAGCAACCTGTTCATCTGTTGTCTCCTCTTTCTCTTTTTCACGCTCTTTGTTCCAGTCTTTAAGGCCTTCTGGTAGTGAAGTATCCTCATCCAAACTTCCTGTACCTTCAACAAATTCTTCATAAGTAGACTTTTCTGCAAATGGTCTCGGGCCAAGCAAGTCTAGCATATCACTTTTATCAAGCACTTCCTTCTCCAGTAGTCGTAGGGCAACCTGGAATAGCAGTAAGTTATGTCACATACAAAATACCTAAGTTGGCTGTCTTCCTTGGAAGAGTTTGTTAAGGAGTTTGGGAACAAACTCAGCACTGATTAATTTTGATAGAAAAAACAAGTTGCTCAGCGTTCACTTAATACATGATTTTTTGCTACCTAAATGCTCACAAGGGGGAAAAATACCATTTTTTTAATCCTACTTTTAAAGATTTGGCAAAGCACCCTCCCTATGGGCCACTGTTGCTGTTACTGTTGCTTCAGAACAGCAGTCTCTTGCTGCTGCCAAAAGGCTCCTGATGCAAGACATTAAGCTATAGATGAAAACAAGTGCTCCCTTCCTATCAAACCAGATGGTTCAATAGGGCTGCTGTTATGTTACAAACTACAGAGCACCATAAAAGTACAATACTGTACACATTTGTACAGTAGTTTGTAACCTTCTTGGGTCAGTGAGCATATTGTTCGGCACAAACCATATTCAGTGATCTTTTTAGGGTTGGTGACCTACTACACCACTGTTTACTGAATCCATACAAACTTGCCTTCTTGTCAGTAAGCCTATCAGGTGCCTATCCTGGAAAATTATCCTTTTGCTGTATCAGGTTTTCTGGCGTGGAAGAAGAGAATATGCACATGGGTAATCTCAGCTGCAGTGAGGCAGATCACAAGCAGCCGGGGGCAGGGAAGGAAGATGGTAGAAAGATTCTTTTTATTGAATGTTCAAAAGGAATTCAGAGAAAGGAAGTTATACGTACTTCTCTTCTTAGAGAGCTTCTTTTAGCCTAATTAATTGGAATCCTGGTATTTTGTGTTTGGGTTTTTTAAGTTTCATACTTGTCTAGTACGTCTACTAAAGCCTACTTTAGTAGACGGACTCTTCCCTTCAACTTTCCAAATGAATATTGACCATATAAGGGGGGAGGGATGTTAAGTCACGTTCATGAGAACCTCAGAGGTGTTCCAACATAAAAGGAGATTTCTATTTAAGTCTTGTGACACACTCTCAAGATTACATCGAATAATTTTTGAGCAAACTTCCTCATATACTTACATAGTCACTATTTTTAATCTATTCAGTTCACTTCAGATTCTGGCTTACCAGCTAGAACTTGGCATCTAAAAATACTGTAATGCTCACCTTCTCCACTTCTGCTTTCTTCTCAGTCAGAAGACTTAATGTCCTGTCATAAGCAATGTTAATTAGCGACCGTACTTCTTCATCTATCAGTCTGGCAGTTGCCTCACTGTAAGGTTTCTCTAATACCATGTCTCCTTGACGAGGGAGATCAAAGGAAATCTGTCCTACTTTTTCATTCATACCAAACTGAACAATCTGAAGAAAAAAGAAAAAAAAAAAAGGGGGGGGGGGGGGAATCAAACAAAGGAGAGAGAGTAAGATTTTAGGGTATGTTGATGTAAAATATGGTAAACAAAACTGAAAGGACAAAGTCATTTTGCTATGACGCAGTCTTGTCCTCTAAAACCAACCCTTCCTGAAAACTCAAGTCTACCTAAGCTAAAGTACCTTAGTTGACTTTCACTTATTTCTTTTTAATGATTAAATTGAAGGACACAAATACCGCCATTTAAAAGTGGTTACTCGTGATGTACGTGATGCTTTGCTGTTTAAATACTAAGATATTACAGAAAAACACATCAGCCTTCATTAAGCAGTAAAACTCTTTTCCTTTACCAGAAATATAAGCGTTTTTCCAATTCAAAATGCTTCTGAAGTCTAGCATATTCCACTCACGCATATAGCTAAATTGACTTGACTTAAGGATTAAAGTAGAGGGTCTTGAAGATTTTGTCCTATTATATGCAAAAATCATGTTATACTTCATCCCAAGACACTCCCCTACCTACAAATGTGAAAATGATTCTTATCTTGCTTGACTCATTACTGAATATTGATTCCTCTGGTTGCCAAATATGGATGTTTTAAGTTGCAGTTGATGTTTTCTGCCTCCAGCAGAGGCAGAAATAAAGTTCAAACTGCTATTTACGTATTCACTCCATGGCCACTATCAATTTGATGGTTACTAAAGTGGTGGTACTCTGCTTGGCCTTGCAAGATAATATAGGTATGACAAAGAATATTCAGAATTCAAAGAGATTAGAACCAAGCATCTTAACCTGCTTCCTTAAGAAAAGTTCAATACTTTTATTTAAGCCCCCAGTTCTCTCTGGAGACAGTATGCCTGGTTAACGTGAACAAAAGTCTATACTTAAACATTTTTTAATTTAAAATTGAACAAGAGTCACTGAAGATCCCATAAAATTAACATTAACAGGATTTCATTACACATTTACTTCCAGAACTGGGGCAACAAGAGGCACATCAGAGACTAGGAAGGGGGTGTGGTTTGGGGGTGGGGGGTAAGTGTGGTGAAGTATACTCTAAAATGTCTCTCTTGCTCACCTTGAGAGTGTCTTATAAAATGACATCTTTTGTGTTGATGCAGGAAATGGAATAAAGCACCCGCGTGTAGCACATAGCTTCACTTAGGTGAGTCATTACATTGATAAGTTTTCAAATTACTCATCTACACTAGTTAATATGATACAAACACAAACTAATGTCTTAATTTCAGCAGCCTTAATTGACAGCAAATAGTGCTTAAATACAAGGTTTTCTGGATTTAGTTACACATGAGAATCCAAATTGGGTCTTCAAACTGGGCAATTGTAAAAGTAGGACCAGATGATCAAATCTGTGCACTAAATTCCATTTTAAAAGTATACAATTTCCACGTGGATTTAAATCCAACTGCAGCATATAAGTTCCTGCGGGCAGATGTAGGATAGTATCAAAGCCTAATGCATGGACTCCTGTTGTAAGACTATAATAAAATACTTGAGTCATCAGCATCTCTATACAACAACAGCATAATGTTTATCCATATAATATTTTTTGAAACTAGGCTTCTGAGGGACACACCTGATCAAATTGCATCCTTTCAAAATATTAGTGGTTGGTAGTAGATAACGAAAACTGTAAGAAAAAAAAGTCTCACTCAAGCACATACCTGAGCGTACGCACTCTGGGTCACCTTCTTCAGGTCATCTTGGGCACCAGTTGTAATTCTTCCAAAGAAGATTTGCTCAGATACACGTCCTCCCAGAGTCATGCACATTCTGTCAAGTAGCTGCTCTTTGGTATAAAGATACTGTTCTTTGGGTAAATACTGAGCGTAACCCAGTCCTTTGCCACGTGGGATAATAGATACCTACAATCAAAATTAACAGAATCCTAGAACTAAATAGTGTTAAAAAACATAAAAATTAAGTCAAACCGAAGAATGTTTTAATACCACAACCTACACCATACTCACCCCTTGAAGTTTAATTCAGACATTATTTCCATTTACAGTTTTGCCCTCGTGATTTATCCTTAAAAGCCCTGGCTAGCTCTAAACTGGGATAACAACTACTAGAATATCTGGAAAAAAAAGGTAAGACCACTGTCATATCTTTTCCAAAGACTGTATGGGTGGTGTTTTTTTTTTTTTGTTTGTTTTTTTTAAATCTTTTAATGAAAAGCCACAATTCTTTTAGAGATATGTATTGGGCTTTAAGTATTCTGTAACAGACATAGCATTTCTGCATCTTTAGTATTCTGAATAGTTAGAGGAGTTTCCATGTTTACTAATGCCCTTCCTTCCAGCAGTAAATTGTACAAGATGAATTTTAAGCTTGAAAGTCAGACGAGATTAAGAACACAGCCAAGCAAAACTATGAATGCTAAAGCAAATTTGGGAGATTGGGGTGCTTCTTCCTTCAACTTGTCAAGCTGTGCATCCAAAAAACAAATTAAAACTAAAATCAGCCTCTAGATGATAATTTTTATAGTTATATTCCTGAAGAGGCATCTACCTGTATAACCTGGTAAGATTAACTTAAACCACTGATCTGTGCTAAAAGCCTCAGAGAAAAAGCAGCTATCAAGGCAGCCAGACTCATGGAAAGATCAGGTCCCTTTCACTTTCCAAGGACATTTATAGTACAAACCCTGTAACAGCTAAGTCGGAAACTGTTAAGAAAGCTACAAGAAGTGAACCAAAAAAGTACTCTAAAATTTATACACTTACACTATCTTTTGCAAGATTACATACTTTAATACCCTCTCAACATTGGAGTGGGAGGGAGAGTGGGGGGCGTGAAGAAGAGAAAAAGATGCTGTCCATGCTACTATTAAATTACTAGTTCAAATTAGTTTCCTTTACCTTTAAGAGTGGGTCAGCATGTTCCAAAAACCATCCTGCAACTGCATGCCCTGCCTCATGATATGCTACTGTCTTTTTCTCCTCTGGTTGCAGTACTTGAGTTTTCTTTTCCAAACCTTTATAAAATAAATTTGATTAATAGTTTCAGACACATCTTTCTCCACTGAAATCCCTTATCTCATTTAGAAAGATGGTGAGCAATACTTAGGTGCCATGTATACATCTATTGAAAAAGTTGAAAACAAAACAAAACCCCAAACAAACAAACAAACGCCAAAACAACCAAAACCAACAAACCAAAACTTGCAAGTTTTAAGAAATTTGTATCTTCCAGGTTTTACTGTAACCTTGTCCTTGATTAGATTTTCTAGTTTCAAAGTATAAGTTCTTAAGAATATTCAAACATTTAAATAAAACATTTGTACTTTAAAAATCAAATAGTTTCTAGACTATTCCAGGCTAACAGCAGTTAAAAGCACTGCTAAATCCAAACAGCTATTCCTCTTGCCATTTTGAAGAAATTAGAAAAGTGTCCTGATGAAATTTCTCTCCCTACTCCTTTCTCCGTTACAGAAGTCAGCAATGTAACAGGATACTTCTTTTTTAAATCTCAGGTGTGTTTAGGAGAGAAAAAAAATACAATCTTGAAGAACAGGAGATAGATTCAAAGTGTGGCTTTCTATATAAATATATATATATATATAAAAAAATAAAAAGGAAGTTGCCTGTCATATTACAATTTTTGAGGAAACGATTGATGTGATTCACCTACCTCCAATAACTCTTTCAATTGCTTGCTCAAAATGCTTTTGGTTTATAGCATCTGAGAGATGCCTTGCAGCAATTAAAGCAGCTTCATTACAAACATTAGCAATATCAGCACCTAAAAGCAGAGAAGGCGTGAATTACTGATAATTTTCAACAATTTGCTCTCCATCTAGCATAAAGATAACCTTATCTAGAATTAGTTTTCTATAGATTCTCATAGAGCTTGAAAATTAAAGGTAATGCTCTCTGAAATATTTCATTACATATAGCATAATTCTTTAAGAGATATTTAAATACATGTACTATAGTTATAGGCTTTAGGATTTTTCTCTTAGGTAGACAGCTACAAAATAGAGCTTATTACCAGTGAAGTACTTGTCTGATATATCCCACCTTCCATAAGTTTTCTGTCTGCAACAGGCTATACTTAAACTAGTATATGTTTAGCAGAATAAATTTCCTACGTATGGATCCAGTATAGCTCAGACCTTGATGTATCTCTAGACGATATCCTTTCAAATTACTGATTTCAAGCCATCCACTTCTTGTTAATGTTATTTGCAGTAATGCTATTGAGATAAGTTAGTTTAAACATCATCACTGTAGTTGCCAGAAATGTTGACAATCTGACCTCAGAAAACCAGTTTTATATAGACCATGAAAACAGTGAAGAATTCTACTACTGGTCCACACAGATTTTAAATGGATTAAATTACAAGCCAGTAACAAAAGTTCCCACATCCATTTAGGAATTCAACACAAAGTTACAGTACATTTTCCAGGGAGAAAGTTTTACAGCCAGAAACAGAAACACCCCTACAGAACATGCACACAAACGCCACAAAACCCAGGTCTTCTCTAATAGTGTTCAAAGAATCCAACAAATGTATTAAAAGGAAGAATGCACACATGAGTGATAGCAATGAGAAATCTCTGGATTGCTTTTGCTGAATACTGAAGAAACTGCCATTTGGTATGTCACCCTGATTGAGGCAGACAAAACTTAAGACCCTCAAGTCTCCTACTTGCTCAAACAGGCAAAGAGAATTCCATGCTGTACCAGTAAATACAATAAAATAAAGAGTGCCATCCAGAAGATCAGGTGCAAGAAAACCAGGAGTAGTAGGGAAATAAAATATCTACAGCTTACATAGTAAATGGAGAAGAATAGTGGCATTAGGAGTCACTTACCAGAAAAACCAGGTGTTAGTGATGCGAGTTTTCTTGCTAGGTTATCTTTATTTAAGATGGTGTCTAGTTTCAGAGGTCTAAGGTGAACTTTGAAAATAGATGCTCTTCCTTTTATATCTGGGGGTCCTTTAAGGTGAAAGAAGCATGCTTTTACTTTTCACATATACATATATCTATCTATCTGTCTCTCTATTCTAATTGAATGTGTGCAAGAAAGTTACATATGTAAATAGCTGCAGTGATTTCAGTGGTATTACAAACGCAGAAGTATACAGCGATGCAGATAAAACTTACCAATGTAAATCTGCCTGTCAAAGCGTCCTGGTCTCATTAAAGCAGGGTCTAAAATATCTGGCCTGTTAGTACCTGCCAAAATTACTACATTTGTGGTTGTATTAAATCCTGTTGAAGAAATGTAAGAAAGAGAAAATCTGTGTAAATCTTATTTCCAGGAAGCAAAAAAAAAAAAAAAAAAAAAAAAAAAGAGAGAAATAAAAAGACTGTCTGCTTTACAGGGCCACATAAGAACTGACAGTTTAAACAAGTGTTCTTAAAGCTGAAAATACTTCCATTTATTAGAGCATTGTCCAGCTTTTCATAACAAGCAAAAAAATGGCCTTGGGCTCTGCTTTGTGAAGTACTATATCAAATCCTGCTTTATCTTCAAAATGCAATAATAGATTAACTGCTCAGGAAATTGCAGAACCAGCATGGCTAGCTGTATTTTTTTTTTTTTTTTTAACCAGACAGACTGGTCTCATGCAAAGAGGTTTTTTTTTCTGACCTATTCAACTATGACAAAGAGTTATCAGATGCAGAACGATGGTTCTTTTTTTCTGGATGAATTTTAGCAAAACATCAGGCTGCAGCAATTCTTCATTTTAGGAAGCAAACACACACATGCACACTCAATTTATATTTAAGCTAGAACCCAAATCTTGGTTAACAGGTYTGAACAAGCGTATTAGTTCTTTCCCTTATCCTTGTTATTATAATGTAATATTAGACATTAAATACTTACCATCCATTTCTACTAGAAGCTGATTGAGTGTGTTCTCTTGTTCGCTTTGTCCTCCAAAGTTGCCCCTTCCTCTCTTCCTTCCTACCGCATCTATTTCATCAATGAAGAGAATGCACGGGGCATTTTTACGAGCAAGAGCAAATAAGTCTCTAACCTTAATAAGAGAACAGAGTGTGTATCAGATTCGTTTGTAATTGTTCAGAGTTAGGGGGTGGGTAGGAGGGGAAGAGGTACATCAGTAACAGTATCACTGTAATTGAGTATGGTTGTTAATAAGTGTCCGGAAGCCTCCAACCAGCTCTCAAGGCATTGATAAGTTACACTGTAGCTGCTGCTCAGCAAGAATCACTAATGTGGAGGCCCACGGGTTGACAAATCCTTTCTCAATTCATAAATTAAGAACATGAAACAACTTAAAAGCCTTAAGAAATAACCACTTTTCCTGAAGAACTGAAATATATCTTCACCTTCAGCTCTAAAAGTCTCCAAACTTCAGAGATTTAAAGCAAGATTTCTCTTTTAAGCTCTTCTTTAATGCACAGTATTACAAGCAGAACTGGAATGTGAACGGGCATGCTACCACACAGTCATTCTTTGTACCAAGGAAATAAAATCTTTTTAAGTTTTTCTGCAGTTAGAACAGGGTGATATAGCTCCTCCAGTGAACTTAAGGCTTACTTACAAGCGCTTATCATTGTACTCCAACAATATGCTGTTATAAATATTGACTCTTAGCCATCCTGTCTCTCCATTACATGGGCTAGGAAAACTGAATTCGCCTCCAAATATTTATTCGGAAGTTAAATTAACTTCTAGAAGTCTGGAAAAAATGGCCAAGACATGAGCAAATAGCTGAAAATTTTTTGGGACTTTCAGATTTTAAATAATTTTTAATTTAAAAATTTTTAAATTCTACTGTAGTAGTTACAGCACAATGTGATTGGCTTTAAGATGCAATATTACAATGATACTCTGCTTGCAAATATATCAGAAGGACCTCATTAAAACCAGCTCAGCAAGTTAACAGATCTACACCTGAGGAATCAAACTGGAGCAAACAGGAAATGAAAAATTATGGAAGAATTTTGACCCCAGTGAGAATTATATGCAGTGCAGAGCTTTACTACTTTGTACGTTAGAGATGCAATTAGAGAAGGCTTCTCTGCTGACAATATACAGCAGATGTGAAGAGATGTGAATTTTGGACAGTATGCTCTACTACAGAAAGTCACTCTGATTTGTAAACAGAACTTGAAAAAAGTACAATGAATAAAACATGAAGGAACATGATAAACAAGCAAAAAGTGTCAGATGCTCGAAGTGAAATATCTTTTGATCGGAAAGAGACAGAGATCCAGAAATATACAACTATTTTTCAGAAAGAACAGAACTAAAAATTACCTTAATGCATATACACTAAAAAAAACACCAAAGGAACCAAGGCTGTGTAAGCAGTTTTAATTCTAGCATATCCCAATTTACAAATAATCAATTTAGCATCATTAACAACTGTCTTATTTACTAAATTCATAGGAAATGAAACTAAAACACACTCTCAGGCATAAGAAATTATCGACTGTGCTGAAACCTTGATTCATAGCCAAAGCAGCAACTGTTACGTCAACAGATTTCGCTCAGTAGTAAAAGCTGATAGTCATCTGCATAGAGCAGCAGAGAAAAGTTAAGTCACTTTGCTTTGGGGCATTTCAGGTATGTATTGACAACTAATGACAATGTAGTTTGTGTGTATTATTTCAGGATATCTAATACTTCCCCAGAGGATATGGATCAGTTTCTTTTCTTACTGTTTCTTGGTAGAGTCCCTTCTACACTGCACGCTCCCTTTTTCAAGTCCCACTCATCTTACATACATGACCACTATCTCCATACCCTCTGGCTTTCAAACAGTCCCTTTTCTCAGTCACCATCCATGTTTTTTACCCTGTTATCTGTTTCTGCATCTGTTTCCCCACTCCCTGTCTATACCCTCTCCCCTCCATAGCAGCTCCTTTTGCCAATTTCCTTACACATTTCCAGTCTCTCTCTGCATCCTCATTGAAGCCTCCACTCCCAAGTAGTTTCTGCATTTAGCTTTCTGAACAGCTCCTGTTATTCCCAGTTCCAAGCTCTGTGCCTGCCTGCATGTGTCCCCCACTCCCCTTCCCTTTTCTCTTTTCAGAAAGACCCAAAACTACCTGGCTTCACTTATCTCTTCCCACCTATATTACTGGAAGAAAGTAGTCCAGCAAAAGACCATTGAAAGAGACCTAGGTTTGCAAGAGGCATATGCATGCACAGCTGTGACTAACTAAGGACCAAATCTTGGAAAGTTTATCTGCTAACCTATAACACATCTAGGCACATGAAAACTGCAGTTTTTCAGGGCTTTACAAAACTTAGTCAAAATGAGTTTTCCTGTGAATTTTCACAGGACATAAACTGCATATATCTGGTAAGAGCCATTCCCTGTCAAATTTCAAATTCAAATCAAGACCCTAAAGCATTTCCATTTCATGCTAGCAGAATTAGTTTTTAAACATGAGTAAAAACCACGGTATGCTTCCTTAAGTCTGTTCGCAGAATTTGTGGCAAACAATCTTGGTTTTCCAAGAGTGTGTCACCTTGCAGTATACTTTTTAAGGCTTAAGACAAGATGGTTGCAGCTTGGTGAAGGTATGAGCTGCTGGAAATGGAGTATAAATTTTGGACATTATGAGGAACCTTTTTTTTTGTGTTACCTGCCTCATTTGTAAAATATTATCAGTAATTTGTTTATAGAATATTTTTCAGCAGATTTAAGTGTCCTTCCTTCCTAGATAGGAGAAGATGGTTTAAAACTGAATGTTTGAAATGTAATGAAAAAAATATAGTTAAAAGAAAAATGGATGTACTGGAACAGAGCTAATTCTGTTCTTAATAAATAATAAATATATAAATAAATAAATAATAGAAAACTTAATATGTTTTTAATGAGCTATTTTAAGAGACTTAAGGCAAAAGAGCACAAGAAATGTTATGACTGATATATTTGCTTATTTGAATCACCTGATCTCCAGAAATTAATCATTAGCTCCATGACCCTCAGACTCCTATTTCAACCAGAAGCTCATTTGTGTGTCCCAGACAACTATTTATATCTAAGAGTTCGACACCACAAAGAGAATAAAGTTCTTGAAAGAAACAGGAATGATTTAGAGCAGCAAGAGACATTCCCATAGCAGTAGTCAAATGAGCTATGTATTTCTGACCCAGCTAGTAAATTTACTTCAGAGCAGAGCTTGGAGCATTCGGTTCTGTTTTCTTAAGGTCCTGCAAAGAGGTAAACCCTTAAGGTCCTGATGGCCTACAACCAGATACTGAACTGCATTAGTTCCTTTTATGAAAGGTACATCTATGATTCTTGTGTTTAGACAAGCATCTGGCATCACTTGTAAGTAATCTGCATAGATGAAAGAACTTCAGCTATAATCAAACTGTTCACCTCCCAAACTTGACAATGGCCTTTCAACAACCAATACCGAAACAAAAGAGCAAGGCCAAAGACTTACTCGAGCTGGACCCACACCAACAAACATCTCTAAGAACTCCGAGCCATTGACTGTGATGAACGGTACATTAGCTTCTCCAGCTGTAGCTTTAGCTAGAAGTGTTTTCCCAGTACCTGGAGGACCTGTCAGAATTGCCCCCTGCAAGAGAAACAGGTATATTTTCCTCATGAAGAAAACATAATAAATGCCTATGAAGTATCTTACTTAAAAGATCTGCATGTTATGATGTTGAGTCCACTGGCTCTTCTTCCACCACACTCAAAATTGTGCAAGGAAACAAACTGAAGATTCATCTCTCATTTAAATGGGGGGGGGGGGGGGAAATCTCCTACAACAACATAGCCAAACGACAATTCTGTAACAGTTATATACAACAATGATGGTACACATGCATGCTATGTATCATTTCTGACCCATATGAACAGATGAAGTATTCCACGAGGCAAATCTTCTGGCACCACAGTTATACTGTTGGCACTTAATATCTATTTCCCCCCCCCCCCCCCCGACTGTGAGAAGAAAGAAGCTGGAAAGCATTGCATATGTAAACATTCCTAGTCCAATTTAGAATACTGAGGACTACCAAAAGAATAAAGTCTATCTGCTAAGTCATCATTTCCTTACCTTTGGAATTTTTGCTCCCAGATCCTCATATTGTTTGGGATTTTTCAGAAAGTTAACAAACTCCATTATCTCTAATTTGGCCTCCTCACAGCCAGCTACATCTTTGAATTTAACATCTATTTCATCCTTAAGGACTTTGGCTGTGGTTTCACCCACGCTGAAGAGTCCACCCATTCCGCGCCCTGCTCGACCTAAGCCTGCAGGACCTCTTCTTAATGTGTACAGTAAAGAACCAATAATCAGGATTGTAGGCAGCAAACTCAGGAGAAATGATCTGTGGAGAAAAAACAAACAAAGCAGAAAAACACATATATTACAAAAATCCATTACTGCATATAACGTACAAAATGTTGGTTCCATCATAAGCAACCCTGAACAAATTCAGGACAAATACTCTATTAACTTGTAATGTTTACATTTTTGCAAGTTGTTCAGATTGGGAAATAACCAAAATAAATTTGAGAACAAAAAAAAGATTTTTGAATTACAGAAGTCAAACAGGCCAAAAAGCCTCTTATAGCTATAATTAAAGGAAGAGTTGGAATTAATTTTCTATTGCCCATTCCTCCTTCCCTCACGACCCTGAGAAAATGTAAATTAATAATCTCAGAGGGTAACACATTTCTACACTTGATGTTTAACATGTGACAGTTTTGGGGTTTGTTTTGTTATTTTTGTTTGTTTTTAAACCAAACACATCATCAAGTGACATTGATGAGTTTTACAGAGGAAAACTACATTACCTAGTAAACAGAAGTAGCTCATTCTCTGTGCCCTTCAGAAGTAAATTCACAGGACTAGTTTATGCAAATGGTTATATTGTCAAAATAAGTTGTATTAGGTAGCATATAATCGGTGTATGCTACAATTTCAGGCAGAAATTTTTCTCCAAAATATAATCTTGCTCTTGTTCCCTTAGGTCTTTCTCCATTTTCTTCTTCTTTTAATGTCTCTATTTCCCCTCCTGATGGCTATAGGTTTTTGGTTTGTTGGTTTTTTGTTTGGGTGGGGTTTTTTTTGTTGTTTTTGGAGGGTTTTTTTTGTTGTTGTTG
>JAYKAV010000256.1:625956-649404 GCA_035582835.1 Phoebastria nigripes | reverse complement strand
TTTTTTTTTTTTTTTTTTGATTACTCATTGCCCATTATCCTTCACTGTCTGTCCTTCAGCTTTCTAGCATAGCTCTGTACAGGCCAAAAATCCTAATACTAATACAGTCCTCTATCACAGTATCTGAGCACTGCACAGATTTTTCTGTGGTAAGATCTTCAAGGAACAGCTCACAAGAGGTTCTGTCAACACTCAGCAAAAACAAAATGCTGAAAAGAAGCACTACCATATGTGAGCACAGGATTTCCAGGCTTTACTGATATCCCACGTTTCCGAGATGAAGAGGAAAAGAAGGATTTTCCCTATCCTGTGGTATTCAGCAGATTCTGATCCGGCAGGGAACAGCAGTACTCTGATCATATAGCTGCTGCTCTCTCCTGTTTCCTGTGGCATTTCTGGGGCAGAGCAAGAAGTTACATACAATGTATTCTATGAAGAACAGACACTGAGGAGGAAAAGGCCAGAGAGACTGTGGTCAGAAAGAGGGGTTCAGCAAGTAAGAGATTTGTGCGAGGGGGAAGACGACATAGGCACTGACATACTTTTCCCAGTCTGTTGTGAGAAGCCTCAGGCTGACATGCAGCCTCTTCGCACAAGCACTGTGTTGCCCTGTCCACTCATTTTTTTCCAGATTTGTTTAAATAAGGGCTCAACAGGTTTATTTATGGACCGTCCTTAAGAGCATGCCCCATTAGACAGAAAGAGAGAAATGAGGCAGAGACAGTTTGTAGAAGAACAGGGAACAGAAAACYTCTATCTGAAGTCGCAGGATGGTCCAGAGTTAAAGCTACCATTTTTCCTGTTGCCACCAAGACAAACAGGCAGCAGCACCTTGGTAAAACACATTGCAGAAATAAACAAAACTTTCCCCTCCATCCCCAAAAACTGAAACACATACCACAGTATCAAGAATGAAAAAACAAGAGAGGCAGCAAATGAGCCTTTTTCATTAGTAATATGAGCTATTACACCCAAAGTTGAATTTCCTGATGGTACAAAACCTATTTCACAGACACCAGCAGGAGTCATTTTCAAACTGCTGACTTGGATCAAAAAGAAATCAGTTCTTGGGATAAAAGATTACATCAGTCTTCTAAGCCATTCAAAAAACCACATCTAGTCTCTTCTAAAGCCCAGGTCAAGAAAACTCAGCTACATAAGACAAATACAAAGAATACGGATCTAGTATTGGAGCCATTATTCCCTACTGGGGAAGCAACAATGCCGTAAATCCAACGTCAGTACTATTTTTCTTAACCAATTTAGAGATTTAAAGCATGATGCATCTTCCAGCTCCTGCTAACAGGCAGGATAGTGTGATTTACTTAATCACCACTTTCTTGCCTTTTTGCAAGGCCACAGAATTTGACTTCTGCTGAATTTACTGGCAGAAATTGGTGCCTGTTACATCTCGGTCAATATGCTGTAGTTCTATGCCATATTTTGTCCGTCCAAAAATCTGCATGAGTGCCATCTCTGGAGCTTTACAGCTGTGCCTGGCTGACTCCTGCTCTAGTCCAAGTCACTTGGAGGAAGGGCTTAAATGAAGGAAGCGCTAATTGTAAACAGAAACATTTATGTAATAAGAAGCTATATTTAGTGTAGGAGAATATGGATTTCTACACAGACAAAGTACTGAACAGCTCCTCTTACAGTTAACATTCAAAAATAAAACCAAGATAATTGTTATTCTGATAATACTGCCACCTAGTGAAGCATAAGGTGYATGTCTTACAACTCTTCTTCAAAGACAACCATTTTTATCAAGAGACTTTTTTTAAAGCAACTTCTTACCCATCACTCTCTGTTGAGTAGACTACAGGCAATCTGTTCTCCACTTCTATTCCCAGATCTTGCTGCACAGTTTCAAGATTCCGTTCAAAAGTGTCCACACTACCAATATTAAACCAGACGTACTGCTATAAAAAAAAGCAGAGATCACCACAAAGTGCCCTATCTTATTTCAGCTTCATTATAAGCCAACTTCTTCTAACACATACACAAGCAATTCTCAGAACAGATTCAGACCAAAATAGAGTTTTAAGTTGCCTTGTAAAGCGTGCAACTGGTGTAAGGTGCACCTAATAAATCTAAGGCCTACCAACCTGAATATACTTTATCTGTCATTGCTTCTAAAGGAATCATACACCCAATAGTTTTGGGGCACTTTAAATAGACTGAAATCCTGGCATTTTCTCCAGGAACAAAAACGGAAGAGTAGGTAAACAGATCTTTAGAAGGAACTATGCAGTCAGAATAATACAGAGCACTGAACCAGCAAACACAGCAGTGATACAACTTACTGTTTCACCTGAAGGTCTTAGTTTTTCTGGTTGAGAAAGGCAATTCTCTACTTTTGGAGTCCATACTAGCTTTAAAGTTAGCTGCCTTCACAAAAGACAGCATGAACTTATATCATACAACAGAAAAAAAAAATTCTAGACATTACTTTCAAACAGTGTTGAGATTTGTTTTTTCAAGAAAAACTCCCTTTTTGCACCATGACCTGCCTGACTTGCCCCTACTTACCCTAATATTGAAAAAGAAAAAAAAAAAAAAAAAGAGAGTAGTCCTAAGTATTAACTGATTGAGAAACTAAGGCAACTGGTGGTTATGTGGGCTAAAGAGTAGGTGTATAAATAAGTCACACTGAAACCCACTGATGAAGTAATTACTGCAGATTTCACTTTACCCCAGAGGGACTTGCAGACCTTGTTTCATAAAGTCAGTTAAAAAACTCTGCCTCCCAGGAAGAGGTAACCTGACAAAGCTTCTCTTTTGTTTTTCAAATAACTGGCTAAAAGCAGTCTGGAACAGAAAAGATCCAAAAGTATGTATGGTTAAGTCTGGGGTTTTCTTGAGCAGATGGAAAACAGCAGTTCGAATACAGAACCTTCAGCAATTTCTCACTCTTCCTGTTTGTGTATTTGTATTAAGAGCATGGTGCTGGAAAGGAACTACTTGCCATAGTTTTAAGGTATCTGTGGCAAAACAATCAATACAGTAAAGTGAAAAACACACAATGTAGGATAATGTAACAGTAAGGCAGAAAACATGTTTTAGATTAAGAGGTTATTACTAAATTTCCTGCATGAAACTTTACCTAAAAAGATTGCTTTGCTGTTTCTAATGTCTCATGTATATGTATTAAAAGCATTTACCCATTCATGAGGAGACTTTCCTGAAACAAAGATCACTCTAACAAAGCGCTTGTTCACCACTTCAAGTCTGTCCACCTGTAGGAGGAAAGAACAAAACTTGTGATGTGTTAGAGTGTACAGTCACTGCACTTCCATCACAGCTAAGAGCTACATATACCAAATATGAACCTGTTCTGTTTTCCTATAAGGAGAATAAAATTTATGTTGTAGATCAGGATGGTTCCACCATCTACAGTTTGCCATTAGGAATGGCATGAAGAATCATGTATGTAATCAGTAAGTAAGGAATACTGGCACATTAAAATTTAGATTGAAAGGATGACCTTATATCCTTTTTCAAGGAAAAAACCCAATGCACACCTCAGCTCAAATCACAGGTACAGTGAAATAGTTAAACAATACTTAACTATTTCAATGGTCAAACACCAAAAGTAATAGACCACATGACTCCAAACTCTTGTAGCAACTTCCAAACCAAACCAAACCAAACTGAACAGAATGAGGGAAAACTTAACTTTGCTCTTACAATTGTCTTCCCTAACATAAAAGGCTTCCTGTGCTACCATATTAAACACAATAACATCAATTAGATAAAGAAGAATTTAGTTGAGGTAGCAGATACCATATAAACTAAAATCAAGAATTGAGCTGCAGGTTCACAGGTATATACTATTAAGCATTTTTTTTTGATAGAAGAAATCTCAAATGGTTAGTTTCTTGAATTAGACAGGGTCTCTTCAGAAGGCAACTAAAGTTTATTTCCATTTTTTCTTCCTCTTTCCATAAAATAACTGGTTTCAGCATCTTTAAAGAATTTAAAACTAGCAATGGTTCTACAAGTTGGGCCTGAACTGTACACAGGCTAGTAAGGTTGCTTCCCTGAACTCACTACATGTGGCCGTTTCTGGCAGAACTGAAGCAAAACATGAGCTAAGAAGCCACTCTACATCTAGCCTGACTTCATGCAAAACTACCTGAACATCTTTGTTTTGAAAAGCACGTAACCCCAATAGTGCTGATGTCTTCTCCCCATTAACTGGCCACCATTATGGCAGGCAACAGCATTTGATAGCTACATATTTAGCTTATCTGAATATCCAGACTACATCTTACAAAGGCCCAAGAGACTTGGTTTTGTGCAACAACCCACTTTCATAATGCTTTTCTGCAACAAGGGTTCAGGCTTCGTTCACTGTAACAGCTAAACTGATCTTTTTACTGAGCTAGTGTCTTACTGCTTCATGACAAATATAATCAGTAAGGTTTTTTCACAAGATGTACACATAATTGTCAACTAAGAACAGGTCTGTAAGGCACAGTCTAGGCAGAAGGGGATAAGCGTACAGAGCAGCTCTGCATAGATCAGTAAGACAAAGAAAGGTAGGAAACAACCTGTTTAGCACTTCAGTAAAGTAATGGAGGGGTAGGAAGCATGCTGTTAACACAAAATCCCAGGTCTGAAACCTAGAAGAGGAACCAAGCCAATGTTTTCCTAACCTGCAGGTGAAGCTACAAACAGGGAGATAACAGAGCCAAGAACTAGTGACTCCTGAAGTGGAAAAGGCCTGTGTGAGACACTCGATCTCCTGAACTTCAGGGCATCACCAACCTATTACTCCAAGTGTGGAAAGCTGCCAAGTTCTATAGAAAGATAAGACACCGATGATAAAAACTGATTGCTCCAGTAGGGGCTCCAGGTAGGAAGGAAAGAAGAAATAAGAGAGAAGAAAACAAATAAAGGAGGCTATTTTACAACATGGTTATGCCAATTTACTGTCCTTGGAAGGGATTCTTCGATTCCCCACCCCCACCTTTCTGTTCGCACTGCTGCTCCTCAGATTCCCCGAGGAACTGATTTAAGACATGAAACAAGCAGGACACTTTTTTTTCAGAGGGGTGGGCTCATGGAATTGTTTAAGGTTAGAAGTAAGTTTCTTCTGAGGGCAGCTCACGTGTCTAAGCCATTACGTCAGCTTACCTGTACTGTAAGACCATACGCTGAGAGACTGTGGTTGCACTGCCTCTTCAAACTAGCATCAACACGAGCTATCCAACAAAAAAGTTCTGCCCTGAGCTGCCCATTCCCTCTCCTCTCTTGAACTGACACAAATCTTCATACAGCCATCCAGAACATCAGATCAAGGAACTGATTAAGATGAAAGCTGATCCCCTTCTCCCTCAAAAGTTACTCTTGAGCCAGTTCTCACTCCACAGATACATGAATACAAGCATAAGCAGGGAGGCAGAAATGAGCATCTTCAGCACACTGATTTTCCATTTCGATTCCCCTCACTACTCACCACTCCTTTAGAAAGGTAGTTATTGACAAAGTCTTTCCAGGTGATTTCTCTCCCAGGGACCCTGAAGAAGAAGTAATATACAACCATCGTCCAGAAAAAAGAACTTCCCACTACGTACATCCGAAACTCCCTGACATCCCACGGAATATCACCCTAGGAAATGGAGAGAAAAAAAGGGGTTTAGACCCTGTAATACAGTAAGAACATAACAAACAGGTTCTAGTATCTATTTGTGGCTTCTATTCCCTGCCCTTAAGGTTACCACAGAGTATGTCAAACAAAGCTGTATTTTGTTGTATGAACACACTTCAGTAACTTCTGAGGAATTACAACATTAGTAGAAAATCTTTTAAGTGTTTTACAAATAGTAATTGAACAGTTTTGGTCTATGAATTACTTATATTAAAAAAAAAAAAGAAGTTTTGCCATCTGTTACATGACCTTTCTTCTTTCTCCATTCTACAATTTTCCCTGCCTTCCAGGACTACATGCAAGACCTACAAAAATAAAGGAAAAAAAAAAACCACCACAACAGGAAAAACCCAGGAATGAGGAAAAAAAATTATGCTCACTAAGTAAAATCAGAAAAATATTCTTTATATTCTTGTACTGCCAGATGCTATCATCTTTGTGCTACAGCTAATGACAATAAATATAAATTTCGAAAAGAAACTTATGTAAGTATTCCATTAAGGTCAGAATAGCTAACAGTAAACTACATTTAACTAGCACTGTGTGGTCAGCAAGTTTTACAAATTGACATTCTGAAACAAAATACAAAGCCTTTAAAGGCCTGAAGCTCCACTGTAAGAATACTGACTACTAGCAACCATATTCATATAGCTTAAAACTCCATCAGCGTTCCTGAACCAGAGTTAGATGCCTCTGAAGGTATATACAAAATGTTATTTATGAAAGGCACTGAGTGGGGAGCCACCTAGAGCCAATTGCTATGAAACACTAGGCACAGGAGGCTTAAGGAGGATTTAGGCAATCAGAATATGGCCCTAAAAAGCAAAAAACACGCAAGGTTATTTCATGGGGACAAGACAGTTAGTACCATAAAGATATTTTAAAGTCAAGACCTTCTGTAATCTGGTCCACCAGTTAGTTTCTTCTTTCTTGCCACCTTTTTTTCCACCACTGCCACCTCCTCCACTACTAGTCCCACTAGGCTGTCGGGCACTAGCTTGCTTTGCTTCTAACAAAAATAAAACATAACAAAAAATACATCTTTACATTGTATACCAATTTCACACTATTTTTTATTCATTTTAAAATTAAAGAGTTGTTCTGAAAAATGAACTAGTTTGCAATGCTACAATAATTAGAGGATGTGAGAAACTGCATTTTCCATAGAAAACCAGATATATAGTCCATTAACTGGCAGAGAGACATCTATCTCATACACTTATGATCAGAAGAGAGATCTATTAATTGTATAACTGATGACACTTGGGCACGAAGAACTGGAAAATGTCCCAAATATAAAAGAAACCTGTTATGGAGACTGCACGAAACTTATTTCTACTGCACTAATCCAAGACATGTGCAAGATTATTCTAAGCGTTTTGTTGGGGGTTGGGAGGGGGTGGGGATTTTCATTGGGGTTGGGGGGTTGCAGGTGGGTTGTTTTTTGTTGTGGTTTTGGTGTGGTGTTTTTTGTTTGTTTTTTTTTGTTTTGGTTTTTTTACTTAAAACAAACAAACAAACAAACAAACAAACAAACAAACCCAAACAAAACACAAGCTCTAAGTAACATCTCCTTCTCCCATAATTCACCCCTCCAGTCATACTATGGTCCTCTTATAGCTCAGGGTTTATCGATATCACAGGTTGGCATCCTTTTTAATATTCTAGAGACAAGCACAGCACTGTAACAGCCAGCTACAGCTGAGGAGTTCATCTTAATCACTCTCCTACTCATCCAACTCACAAGTGCCTGCATGGTGTAGCATGATGTCATATGTCAACATACTCAAGAAGGCGAGATGGAGCACAACACTAACACACACTCCTTCCAACCCTAGCTCTTTCATCAAGAGCTTGGTAGTTTGGGCATCTAGGCATAACATTAGATTTTACCATTCAAGGCCTAGTGGAAGGAAAACTGCTGCTCCTATTACTGCTCTCATAAGAGACTCACAGGGTTGCTGCCTCTCCTTCTCCTTGGAAGATGTGTTATATAGATTTCTGATACAACAGAGTGGCTGTTACTGCTAATAATTTCCAGATTCACCCCCCGCCACCTTGTAAAGACAGGGCTCCTTCTAGCATTGCCACTGCTAACTCCTCTTTCAAGCAGCAGGCTACATGGTTGGTCCTGGATAAAAAGCTGGTTCTGGATCCTCACCCAGAATGACAATTCTGGTTATTCCATACAACAAAATGGGTATTTTAGCTTGCTCTAGGAAAAGCTGAGAACTACACACATAGAGAATCTCTGAATGCATGACTATGTCAACTAGTAGGAAACAGTAAAACAAGAATTTAAGGACAGCATTCCAACAGAAGCACAAGAGAGAATAAATGTTATTCCAGAAGATATACAGGATATGAAAGCAAAATAACTTGAATAAAAATATACCAATTCGCACTTTTAAACTAATCTGGTACAGAAATGTCTTCCCTGAAAAATAAACAAAAAACCCAAACCCACAATGTTATGCTAAAATCTAATCTAATGAATACACATTCCACAAAAAGAACCGAAATCAAGCAGCTTTTTGTACCTTTTGTTTCTCCAGCTGTACCTTTAGTTCCATTAGCTTTCTTCCCATTGGGAAAATATTTTTCAAATCCTATTAAGAAAGAGTTAAAGAGCTCATAATTGTTTTTTAGTTTACAATTCTGTCATTAGACATCAGTAGTCACAAGCTGAATGTATACAACAGCAAAGAAGCTAGCAATGTACAGACTGCAAAAATGGTTTTGTTCTTGTCTTTTTGTTGAAGAGCTCTACCAGGTTCCCATAAATAAATCTACTACTGTTGACAAGAAAATATCAAATGTATTTAATAACCTAAAGTAAAGCTATCCTTTAAACCAGAGATAGACAAGCGTAGTTCAACAGAGAATTGCATTGCCTTGCGTGAAGTTCATCAAACTGCAGTCATTCTTTAATAGCTCGTAAAAATCCCATAAATCAATATTCCAYCTCAAGATTAATGGCTGGTTAGTACAAGAACTTACTTCCCCACAGACAATAAACCTAAATGGCACACCAGTGCAGTCCTCAGCAAGGAATGCAGTCTGCTTCACTTCACTGATCAAAGTTATAATCACCTTTGGGAGGTTGAGAGAAAAGTCTTCTGCAAGCAGCAATTACACTTGCCAAGACAGTACTTCTGTCAGTAGTAGCTTCAGTGGTAACTTTTTCACGGAGCTGAAAGATGAAAAATAAATATAAAGCAACAAGAAGGTGCCACAAAAATCTTCAAGCTCTCTAGTAGTCCTGAACTGCAACAAGTCAGATATTACTTTACAACAGGAACTTTACAACAGAGTTCATAGTAACTGCTGTGGACCAGAGCATAAGACAACAATGGAAGAGGAAAAGTCCATCAAATGGGTAATTTCTACAGCAAGGACATTTTTATTCTATTTGTTAAGAGCAGAGTTTCATCTTACATAYAAACATAACATCCTTTATTACAAGAGAAAAATCAAGCAGGAAATACTACAAGCTATGAACACTAAATACCTACACACTGATTCTATGGGAAATATTTCATAATACCAGCTGAATGACACAAGTGCAACACTAACTGTAATTGTACAAGCATGATCCACACAGTACTGAATTATGTTTTGTTAAAGAACTGCAACTTTTTCCAAATAGTTAAGAACCTGTAACTTCCGAATATGAAAGATCTGCTTGAATCCAAAAGAAAGGGATATGGCAGACAATGCTTACGTCCAGCTAAGAAACCAACACAGAGGAGGAACGCCAGTTCAAAAAGCAGACCTAAACCCCTACGGAGGTATAGATCCAGTTATAAAAATACAACAAACCCAAGTCTRTCACACCTCGTTCTAAGACTAACTGTTCACTGTTATTCACATTTAAGTGCAATGAAGGAAATGCAAATATTTAAAACGACTAATTCTTAAGAAAACTTTTGGTATTGTAACTGAATACTTAAAAACAGAGTAAACTGCAATTTTACTACAGAGAAATCAAACCCCCTTTCTTCAAGAAGGACATATTTTAGATAAAATCCCAACTTATCCCCTTCCTAAGCTTTCCCAGCACTTCTAAGGGGGGGAAGAAAGAAAAAAAAAAAAATTCATATAAGATTTCCCCACAGGCTGACTTTCTTTCTGCCTCCATTCCCTTCTGCCCCATAGAGTCACTCAGTCTCCTTCTGTTCTTTTTGATTAGAAGTTATTTACCTTAAGAGCCAGAGAAATAGTAAAAAAAAAAAAGCCCCAAAAGCCAGAGAACAACAGGTCCTGGAAACATGACTCAAGGTATCCATGCAAGACAGCAAACATCCATCTAGGACTAACACCTCTAGGACTACATTTGTGAAGGAAAGCTCAGTTAGCATCTCCATAGCAATTCTGTTATAGTCAAGTGACAACGGTTGTAGACAACACCTATTTTTGCATATTAAATAAACTTGTAGGATACTAGATTACATGCTAAGACTACCCTAGGAATGCTGACATCATTAATTGAATTCTAACTCTCCTGAAGCCTTCTGTTTGGGAGCTTCCCCCCTCCACCCCTTATTAAAAGATGAAATACATTAGACTTATTCTGAGCAGCCATCTAGTTCCACCTGCTGGAACCAAGAGGAATACCAAAACGTCCTTGTTGCTTGCTGTTGCTGTAGACTGAGCGAAGAATTCTTAGGCTGCTCGATCCAGCCATTATTTTGTGCCACTGTGTGTCTCTGAATAAAGTCTGATACTGAAAATCCAAGAGGATATTTTACTGATCATGAAAAGCATGTGCAGTGCAGGTAGTCTGGAGAGCAGCTAATCTAGAGAATAGCTACTAGGTCCAATACACTATGACCTCCAACATGAGCAATTGCATCTGTGCTCCTTTAGGACAAGTGGGATGCATCTGTGTGGGCAATAAAATAAAAAGAGCTTGCCATAGACCAACCCAAGTAGTTCAAATACAAACAGGTAGTGAATGTTGCAGCAACAGATGAAACTCAGAGATGTGTCCAGTAATACCGGCTTCTCTTCTACGTCACTGGTCTCCTACAACACCAAAAAATTTGGGAGTTATTTATTCCGCAAGCTCAGATTACTTTTTATTTGTAAAGAGATAGGAATATTCAGAAACCTTTACTCCAACTAAAATAAAGCAACTGCTCACATTTAAAAGAAAAGTTTAAGCAAGCCAAATCCCATTGTCCAATTGCCTGGCTCAGCTAGACCAGCATGGGTTTATTACAGAATTAAGTTATAGTTTAATCAGGTTGGGGGGCGGGGAGGGCAGAGTGGAAGAGGGAGAGAAGGAGGGAGCAAAGGAGAGAGAGAAGGGTAAGCAGGTAGAGCTTTGGGGCAGACCTGAATAATGGAACTGGTTTGTTGCTGGATTGTCTCTACAGATCCTAAATTCCATGAATAAATGCACAGTCACCTGTCAAGTTGATATGCAGAGAGCTGAGTGTTTTAGAAGTTGTTTTGTCAGAAAAGGGAACAACTGACTTCATGGCACATTCAGTAAATCACCTGACTGAGTCTGGGAGGCGTGCTTTTATGCTACCGACAGGTCTAGGTGAGTCAATCTACTGAAACATGCAGTTTCCTTTCACCATAGCATTCCACAAACACAGAAGTTGTTAGAACCACGCTACACTGGTAACAACTGCTTGGGTTTGGGTTTTTTTTGACTCTGTAAATCATCAGCATGAAAACTGATCATATTGATCCCGATACAGGACCTGTCCCTGGGTTGGCTGGCAATGGGAATGCCATAGCAAGCTTAGCTGATATAAGCACACCCACTGCCTAAGCAGAGGGAAAGCAAACAAAGCACATTTGGACTGGATGCTTAAATAGTACAGTGGCTGTTTTGGGCTATGTACCATGAGACTCTGCCCAGCTTCTCTCAGTTAGAGACGAAAGAACTGTCACAGCATATAAAGCAAAAAAAAAAGAAAACCAACCAAAAAAAAAACACCTTATCTAATTTTTTTTTCAGGCAAACCTTGTGACACCTTCCTAAAARAAAAAAAAAAAACCAAAAAAACCAAGACTTTTTTTAAAAAGTAGAAGTTCAAGATAAGCAAGTTTAAAGTACACAACAGTCTGTTTTACAAATGCAATGAAAATGTTACTACGCCAGAGTATAACATAAACCTAAGATCTGTAACACCAGAGAAATGCCTTCTCCATGATTCCAACATTAAATAAAATAGGTAATTTTAAATGAGCAGAACTACTGACTTTACAAAAACATTATAACCATAATCCATTTTTTTAAAMCCAAGGATACACGAAGCAAGGACAGAAAAATCCACTCGCTTAGTTATGTAAGCAAAAGATCAAGAATCTATTAATTCAAGGAAGTTACAAGTTTACAGTTTTATCCATAAACAAGTTCCAAATCAAACAAAATAAAGTGAAGCCAAAAGTCTTAATTATCTAACAGTCACCAAAAYATTACATAAGAGCACGTTAGGGAGGGAACAGAAAGCTGATAAAGAAATCTAACTTCATGCAAGCTACTTATTTTGTTTTGCCAAAAGCCATTACTTTTTTTTTTAATCTTTCATAAAAAAAAAATTAAAAAAAAAAAAAAAATCGTTGTTTTGCTACCTATACACACACCCAGATGCTAGTGAATACAAAGTTCTTTTCATAGTTTCTGTTCCATTCCAAGTAAGAACTCATTAAATTTTATTGACAGAAACAAGAATCAGCTTCCTGACAGATTAGCAGTACTGTTTTATTTATCGTTGTAATTAATAATAATCATTTATTATTGTATTGTTCAGCTCCRACCAAACAAAACCACAAATTGAATATTAGAAACAAACACGTATTTATACTTAGGACTAAGTTACTAACATCCTTATGTATATTCATCTCACAGTTATCGCTATCCTAGTGATAACCTTCATAACTATAAAGGTGCAATTGTTCTCCACTATATGCTACAGAAAAATTAAGCAACCTGCCCAAGACGCCATTGAAAGGTGCAGGAATTAAGCACCTCCCTTTTCCCAAGCAGCAGCATAGGGCTGTCATTACTCCGATATGGTAGGGTTGACAACAAGGGTAATACATACAATAGCTGACAATCTAAACCATTTTACTAAGAACGAATACCYAGCCATCATGATTTATGGGTTAATGCTAGAACAGCAGGTTCAAATCCATACCACTATTGCACCGTGCAATCCCGGAATGCAAACAACCGACCACTTGCCTTCTCTTTTTCAGCACATTACCGTTACGCTCGCTGACAACCCAAACCCCCAAACAAATCGCTCAGCCCACAGCACAGATGCTATGTGCAGACAGCCACCAACCCACCTACGGCGAAAAAGCCCTGAAAAAGCAACGGAGGTACTTCCGAGTGAGGTGGAACACATCACTTGAAAACCCGCTGGGAACCCGGCAACACCGGCGGGGTGCGGCGGCGGCAGCAGCTCTCAGATGCCGCCTCATCCTCTTCCGACCAGACAGGCTCTCCTTCGGCCGCTCCTGCAGCCGAAGAAGCCCGCAGTGCCCGGGGGTGCTCCCGCACGGAGCCTGGCTGCCGTTTCCGGGCCAGGAGGCGCCGCACTCACGCCCATCCACCGGCCCTCGCTCCCCGCCGCCCGGAAGGGCAGGTACCGCGCGGGCAGGGGGCCGCCTCCGCCGAAGGGGGTGAAGACGAGCCGGGGAAGGTCGCAGGGAGCCGCGAGGAGCTCTCGGCCGCGGGCAGCGGGGCGCCTCTCCCCGCCCCGGGGTCCCGGGCAGCGGCGGGGCCGCCCCGCGCGTCACCATGGCAACCGAGACCCTCCCTCATCCCCCTCCCCCCGTGCTCACGGCCAACAGGCGGGGGAGCGGCCGGCTGGGCCCGTGCCCTGCCCCTCACCTGCGCCAGGCAAGGCCTTGCCCCCAGCAGGCCCCTCCCGCAGAGCAGCTGTTGCAGCAGGACCCCGGGGAGCCCCCGGCGCCGGCAGCTCCCCCGCGCCAGCAGCAGGTAACGGTGCGCCATGGCCCCAGCAGCCGCCTCGGCCCACCGTGTCCGCCGCCCCACGCCGCCGTCGCTGCCACCGTCGCCCCGCCCCCGCCTGCGACGTCTGACCTCATCGCGCTGTCGCGGGCATTTCGTCCACATCCGAAGGACCCCTCCGAGCCCCGCCCCCTCCCGGAGACCCCGCCCCTTGGCGACGGCCCAACCTCGCGCACCCATCTCCCTTTGCCTGGCCACGCCCACCGCYGTCACCTCCCCGAACCCCGCCCTCCCTCGGGGCGGGGCTGCCCCGCGCTGCGGGGGGCGGCTGTTGCGGCGGGCGGTGGCCGTTACGGTGGGTGGCGGCCCGGGCGGTGAGGCCGGCGGCTGGGTGCTGAGTCAAGGCGTGCGGGTGGCGCGGCGGGGCCCGGCCGACGCCGCTGAGAAGGGCGGGCTTCCCCGCTGCGGCGGGCGGGGCAGGCGGCGAGGCGGGGGCTGCGGGAGGGCCTCGGCGCCCCAGGTCTCCTCCTCGCCGCTGCTCGGGGGGACGGGTCTCCCGCCGCGTTGCCGAGTCACGCGCGTGGTGCCGGTTTATCCTGCGGTAACGTTCAACAGAGCCTGGTGGAAAATAAGAAACSTGTCGCCGCAATGCATTTTATATCGAGGTGTTCACTGTACGGTTACTTTGGGCAAAGGCCGTTAGGYCCATTAAGGCGTTTAGCATCACCGTTTCACCCCTAGGCATAGCAACCCGCACTCTACACGCGGCGGTATATGTTACCGCCACGACTGTTAGCGTGTTGAAAGCAAAACTCCAACGTAAGTAATTCGGAAGGGTTTATTTGTTAAAAGCCGGGTGATCAGTTAGTTTCTGGTAACACACAGCTGCTGCTTCAGGCTGCGCGTTTCCAGAGCGAAGTGACGCATCGAAGTCCCGCAGGCGCCTGGGTCCGCCCGCCCTAACCGCCGGTGGGGCTTTGCGCCTGCGCGTTGCTCCTTCTCAACAGAGGCGGGGGGGTGGGCGGAGCAAGGCGGTGACGGAGGCGCGTGACGCAGGAGCAGGCTGGGTACGTCCAGTGCCGGCACGCGGAGCTCCGCCCCTCGTAGCTGCTCGCTCTCGCCGGCCGGCCGGCGTCTGGCTGTCAGGCGCCGCCGAGCTCGGGCTATCGCCGCCTGCCCGCCTTTCCCCGCCGGCCCTGAGGAGAGACCGAGGGCGGCCATGAAGATCTGGAGCTCGGAGCACGTGTTCGGGTGAGGGGCCGGGCGGGGAGGGCTGAGGGGCGGCGAGGGCTGAGGGGCGGCGAGCTCCCCGCGCGCGGCGGCCGTTGAACGGCGGCACCGCTCCTTCCACCGGCCGCGCCCGCGGGCCGCCGCTCCGGCGCCTTGCCGGGCCGGACTGGGCCGTGCGGGGGAAGCCGGGCACTGCCAGGGTGAGGGCGGAAGTGGGAGATGCCGCGGGCGCGGCCGGAGGAGGGAGGCTGGCAGCGGCGGTGGCTCCTGACCGGTTATGCCGGCACGAAGGCTCGCGCGGCAGGTCGGACCCCGTATGAGGGTTTCTCTCACCTCCCGCCGCAATACCATTCCAAGAGGGCAGTGGTAGAGCTGGCCCGACTCTGGCCCGGGCATTAAAGGAAAAATAACTTTCACACTGTCCAAAAAAAAAAAAAAAAATCCCAAACTACTGACGTACCTGATGATATATTCCAAGAGGTATGGACAGAGTGACTGTGTATTTTACCTTAGCCATCAGATACTCTCACAGAGATGCCTAGCAGACAGCCATTAAGTGATAGCTGAGTAAGTTTTCTCACTGTCAGTCCTTTTCTGCATTAAACATATTTTGAACATGRTTCTGGTCATCCAATTCCATTTTTGTATAACGAGGGAACAACAGGCAAAAGTATCAACAGGTATGTAACACTTGCTCAAGCTATACCAGGGAGCTGACATGGAGGACGCAGCAGTTCCAGTGCAGCTCTTAAAATGCCACCGATAACTCATCTGCTACGGGTCTTTTAAAAATCTCAAAACTTGAAGAGTGCCAGGGGTGATAGTTCTTAAAATATTTACAAAATATCCCAGATGTGCAGTTTTAAACGTCTTTAATTACATTAACACAGCTGAATTCATTACGCTGATGTAGGTGTTAGGTGTTCAACTTTAACATTAGTCTGGTATATGTACACAATAGCTTCTAATATGAAATGACAGGCAGAGGCTCGTAAAGGCTGCTTGTGTATGGCATAACTTCCGGGTTTGAGATTAATACCTGTCACCTGGGAGAYACAAACTCGATTTTTATTTGGCATTTTGTCATCGAGATCTGTACTGGAATGCCCCCATCTTATGGTGTAATGTGTGTGGGTGTAGATAGTTCAGCTCAGGAGTTAATAAAATATTGTTGTGCCTTATCAGATCTCTGACTCTTAAAATCCCTCAAGGACACTTAACAGAAATTTGAACTTTTCAGTTTGTGTATCTTCTGTTGATTATGATGTATAGTCACTGAAGATAACAAGGAATGGTCCTCCAGCTCTCCTTCTAATGTAGGAATTGAAGGCTCTATTTTTCCTGCTTGCACCAATAAAGCTGAAAGACCTTTCCTTACTCTTCTCGTTGGAAAAAGAACTTATTTCTCCAAGCTTCTGTTTGTTCTGGCAGTGGTGTACTGTTGATGCCCTTCTATACCGCTCTATTTTAAGACTAAAAGTAGTGTTCTTAAAAATCAAATCCATTTAGGGCCCTAAGTGCARCTCTTATGTACAAGTTGGCACCCCTAAGCCTTCTTAAGTTAGATATCAATAGTTGAATTTTTAAAGGTACCTTTAAAGGTTATAAACCTTTCATTTGAGATCTATCAGTTATTCTGAATATAGAAATCATTGCTTAGAGACAGAATTTCTGTATTGGATCAAGTCCATGATTTATCTAGCCTCCTCTATTTCAGAAGAAGATATATGAAGTCCCACAACAAGAGCTGTGCGGACAGCCTGGCCTCCAGTAGCGGGGCTTCTCTGATCCCAGGAGTTTGAGATTATCAAAACTTGTTTCATAAAAAGTTCTGTATTGAGAAGTGTCCATAAATGTAATTCATGCTAACAAGCTGCTGGAAGCAGTAGTATAGGTGCAGACTTAAGGCAGTGAGCTGATACGGTTTCTGAAAATCTGTTTCTTTATTTTGAACTTTCWGATTTTTTTTAGTTGAATTAAATTTCACTTTGCTTTTTTGCTATAGGAAGAAATASAAGCTAATGATTTCTTTAGTTTATTTGGTGTGCCTAGAATTATAGAATTTGTGTTGGAGTGGACKTCTGGAGGTCATCTAGTCCAGCCTCCTTCTCAAAGCAGGGCTAACTTAAATGTTAGGTCAGGTTGCTCTTCYGGTTGAGTTCTGAAATGAATCGAGATTCAACGATCTCTGTGGACAGCTGCCTTGTCATTGTGGGTTTTTTGAACAGCTAATTGGAATGTCACTTGTAGCAATTTGTGACTGTTGCCCCTTGCCCTCATTTCTCTTAGTCTTGGGTTAATAATTCCTTTCTTCACTCTGTAGAAAGGAGGGTTTTTTTTTTCTGTTTGTGTGTCAATACTTTCTAATTGCCTTTCCAAGCATCACTGTATTCTGAAGGGACTTTTGGGAGTTATGAAGTTATACAGCATATGCCGTATTACACAAGCTAGATCCCTGATTTAGTGTTGTCTGAATACTTGCAATTAAATACACAATAGTACAAATATTGTCTCCTCTTCTTTTTACAGACACCCCTGGGATACAGTGATCAAAGCTGCTATGAGAAAGTACCCCAATCCAATGAATCCGTGTGTGGTAGGGGTAGATGTCCTCGACAGAAGCCTGGATAACCAGGGGAGGTTGCATAGTCACCGTCTTCTCAGCACAGAGTGGGGATTGCCAAGTATTGTAAAAGCGGTACGCTTTTACAGTCTTAATGGTTTATTAAGTGTGTGCTGCATTTTTATGTCATCATCTGAATTGGAGCTGAATTCAAAGTAAAAGCTTAATTTATAGGAAATACCATCCACAAATATCACATAAGCTGTAATTAGCGTACTTTGTAGGGAGAMTATGTTGTAGGCTTTAATATGCCTATAGAGTGTATATGTCTATGCATGCCTTCCAGACTGGTCTGTGTCATGCTATATGACTGGTACAACCTACCAGGATGTAGTCTTGCCACTGATCACAGTGTTCTGGTATCCATGAATTACTTTGTATTTATTTGGGGTCACTAAGAACTTGACATTTATGCATTTCCGTTTTTTTTTTTTTTTAATCTTAGTAGTTAACTTTTTTATTTTTAAATTTTTTTATTTCTTCACTTTCAGATTTTAGGAACAAGTAGAACTCTGACTTACATTGAGGAACATTCTGTGGTAGATCCAGTGGAAAAAAAGATGGAGCTCTGCTCAACTAATGTGAGTGGTAGCTTAAGAAGTTTCTGGTAATTAGTTCTGGAAATTAGATGTTTTGCTCTTAACATTTTGATTAGAAATATGTTTGCATCTTTCATCAGGAGGCGGCAATTTCCATGTCTTAGTTGGCATCTTAGTTGGCTCTTTTTTTTCCCCTCCTTCTTCTTCCCACTAATAGGAAACTTTAAATACTTTGGAATCAAACATTTGCAATTCTGTTTTTAACGTAAGATTATTTCTCAGAATGGATGTATAGTAGTCTGACTTTTAGATGAATAACTTGTTCTACTTTACACTGCTATTTACAACAGAAGTTTTAATTTGCAATGCCTTTTTTCGCAAAATGTAAATGAAGTATTATGCTATATTTTGGTATCCTGGGAACTTGTAACTATCGGATTTAAAGTGGAGTTGTCTGTAGGAGAGCCCTGTCTCTGTACAAGAGGCATTGTCTTTCCTGAGTATTAATTTTCTGTACACTCCAAATAGTGTTATGGTGGTCTTGGTCTTGAAGAGCCTCTCTGAATTGCATGCCATAAATCAGATAAGACCCAACATTCAGAGAAAACAAATGGAAAGCTGTTTGTGCTTTGTACTGCACATAAGAACTTAGATTGATATAATTAGATCTAGGATAGAAGAAGATGCATCACCCTTTATAGGTCTTTTTATTGACTGTGTTCTGGATTTTATATTCTGTGTACACTGCTTTGTCTCTGACATTAAACTGGGTGCTCTACTATTGAGTAGTGCTGTTGGTAACAGAAAAATGAAAGGCAGGAAGTGAGGTTTTCAGCTCTTTTTTCCTTTTAAGATTACTCTCACAAACTTGGTGTCTGTTGATGAGAGACTGGTTTACACGCCTCATCCTGAAAACCCTGAAAAGTAAGTAAGGATATTTATGTGCTTCTTTGTGTATAGGAGACATTATGTCAGTCCAGTTCAGTTTAGGTATTAACGTTTCTTTATTCCCTTACAGAACTGTGCTAACTCAAGAAGCAATTATTACTGTTAAAGGCATTAGCTTGAGCAGTTATCTGGAAAGCTTAATGGCAAACACAATATCTTCTAATGCCAGAAAGGTACATCTTTATTCTGTTTTCGCCCTCTCTCCCCGACCCCTACCTTTCTTTTTGTTGAAATAGTAATTGTCAATCATGTGTGCTGAATACTGTATTTAATTTCCCTAAACTTTGTGCACAGTTTCAACTGATTTTTTTTGTAGGACCTCAGCAAGTAGAATATAATTTCCCAAAGTATAAAAAGGTTTCACTAGTAAATCTTTGTTTTTCAACTAGAATTGCACATTAGAACAAACTTCTATGTGTATGCTACAGTTACACGTAGCATACACATATTATTGGGGTTTGGTTTTGTTTTTTTTTTTTCCCAAAGCACCTTTTTAAACACTAACCTCCTATTTCCAGGAGTTAGTGCTAGTAGTGAATATAACTTCCTTTTCAGCCTTTATAATTTGGATTTAGCAGTTAATGCTAGCATATTTTCTATGCTGCTTTGTCAGTTGTTCCAGTTCCTATCCATTATTGAGCTGTCTCCTTGCCTTTGGCTGAAAGTAAGGGAGTGTAAGCAGAGGCATATTCTTTGAAGAGATGAAACTATGCTGGCTTTTGTAGGCAACACTACACCGACTCCTCCGTCTAGTGCTTGCTTTTTCTACTTGGCTTGCAGCCATGAAGCTGTACTTCAGCAGAGGCAGAGCTACGGGAGTGCTTATTCTTGGGCACATTGTCCTATCCTTCTTCAGGGAAGGTGGGAAATAAATGGGGTTGCTAGAGAAGCATAGGCATTACTGCCTAACAGCAGGATGAGTGCACCTGAAATTTGAGTTTGTGCTCTGCATTGCTGGAGAGGTTCAGCACAGCGGGAATCTGGCCCAGGTAACTCCTACTATGCTGGAGAGCCTGTGCTTTGGCYAGCCCTTTGTCCTTGTGAGGGATGTTGCTTGACCAAGGCAGCGTAAGCCAAATTGATAGGAGGTATTGACCAACTAGATCAGAGAGGAGAAAGCCTCCTTTTCCGCCCTTCTGTGTGCTTCTCCAAAAATGAGAGGAAAACAGGTTAAAATCAGGGTATGGGGAAGGAGTGATGAGTAATTTCTAGATGCTGAAGAGTAACTTTAACTAGCTGAGTGCTCTCTGTGTTTGTTTGAAAGTCATAAATGGAATGTATTTCAGATAAATTACAATTCTATTCTGATCCGGTTTCCATTTAGAAGTCTGTGTGTGGCATATATTCTTGAAAGAGAAGACCAAAACCTGGCTCACAACCAGACTTCAGGCTGACTCGGAGGTAGCAAAGCACTAGCTAGTTGGAATGGCCAGATCAACTAGGCACACTTAAAAGTGCTGGCTGAATTCCTTTCGTGGCATCTGTCACGTTTGTGTATCTCTGTTGAACTCAGAGAAAGAGTGTAAATATTTCTTGATACCTATTCAGGTGCTGCCTGTGTGAGAGCTCGATTTCTTTTAAAGATTGTTCTTCTGTTCTGCCATTTTCAAGGAACACACTGTCTCACAAKCTTCTTGCAAATCAAAAAGACCTTCTTGTCCTGTGTTTTTCACTGAAGAGTCTCTTTAGAGATTTTGAACTTGGCAGGAATTTGTACTTGCTGTTACCAGCCCTTTCTTTGCTAGCCAGTAACCTACTCTGCTATTACTAGCTCTTCTCGCATGCTGCGCTGTGCCTCTGTGCTCTTAGCACCTCTCTTAAACTTCATGAAAGTTGTTGAAAAATGTTTTGTTTTTCTGAAGAAACAGGAAGTAAGTATTGAGATTTTGCTCTGAGGTAGAGGTGGCAGATGACGCATTATTACTTTTAATGATGATGGAAAAATCATTTGCCATATGTTGTAAATCTTTTTTGTGTTACTCCAGGGGTGGGATGCTATTGAGTGGATAATTCAAAATTCTGAAAGCGCTCTAAGCTAGCAGTTCTCCACATCTACAGTTTGTACTAACTAGTGGTAATGCCAGCATTCTTCTTGGTACAGCATTTCAGCTTTCTAGCAAATATGTGCATGGATTGTTGTCATGTGAATTTCATAAATTAACCTGCATGTATGTTTTATATACATTGCATACAGGAATGGCAAACATGTTCATTACACTGCAGTTGTAGAGAGTGAGAGTAGGTCAGATCTAGACTGGATCAATTAACCCGTCCTTATGTCACTGGGCAACCAACTTGCTGCAGCCATGTCTTGTGCCACACGTTACTKCTTATGGTTTGAAAGTGGAACGATGACTGCAGATAACTAGGCATGTGAATGAGTCCCTCACAAAGTGTTTGATCTGGTCCTGGTTTCTGTGATTTCAGTATGTAAAACTGGTACCTGAAGAAATTAAGAAATTGGTTAATGGCTGGAATTGGCATTATAAAAATGAAAMAGAATTGTACTCTTAGGATATAAAATTGATTTCTTGAAACAGATTGCCTAACAGGGGTAATCTTTTGCATAGTGAAATTGTATTTGCTTTTCTTATGCCTGAGGAATATTGTTGCCCTTCTGTGAACTTCTGTGGAAATCTGTACAAAGCTTGAAGCTGTCAGAATGTCAGACTGTTCGTGTTTTTCATTGGTCTTGTAGTTATATTCATTTTGGTAGTGACGTGTCCCTTAAGCAATGTGACTGTGAAAAAATCTGACTTCAAGGTTGAGAGAACTGAGTGTACTTGTCTCTGTGATACCTCTGTGCAGATTGTTTTGCTTCCACTCATTAGTGTAGCCTGTCTGTGTCATTCCTGTATTGGCTCATGCTTCAACTAATAAGATTCCTTAAAAAAAAAAGAAAAAATTCCATTATGCTGCTTCTCCTAGTTAAGAATGTAGGGTTTTTTTACACTGCTTACTTTGAGATCAGTGTATGCCATGAGTATTTGCTTTTATGTTCTCATTCCACTAAGCTTTTATGGCTGTTTTTCTGGAAAATGTCAACTACAGAGGCTCAGCATTTATCAGTCACTTAAGCTCTACCAACAAATCTTCATATGCAGCATTTGGTCTACCAAACACGTCATACTGCTAACATATGCAATAAAGACTAATATAATATGCATGCTTGGTTATGAATGTGCTTGCTTAATGACTTACTACAGAATTTGTTGTACAGTATGAAACTTCATAGACCAATCCTCTGTCAGATTTTTYTTGTAACTGAGTAGTTCTACAGTACTTGGAGGCTTTGCATCTGGTTAAGATTTTGTAACTTAATTTCCTGTGCAGAATATTCCTGAAATCTCCCTTGCCARCATCACGCGTTTATTCTTAGCTGCAAAGTACAGCATATAGTGTATGCAGGTCTAAGGAAATGTGCAGACCTATGTAGTCTCAAAAGCAGAAGGAAATATCTTGGTGGTCCAGTTGAATGTCATGGATTTTTTTTTCTTTGTTTTATCTTACCAACAAATATATCAACTAAAACACTATGACCTGGTTGTTTCATAGTCAGGGCCTGAAAAGAATATCAGTATTTTTCTACTGAGCATTTTCTACGTCAAAGGTGTTTGACCTTCTGACAAGTCTTCTTTGTGCAATTAGACAAATACAACATCTAAGCTGTTGCTGTCTTACACAGTTCTCTGTGCCTGTGTCACCTAAGAGAGGACATTTTAACCTGACTTYTAAATAACCAAATGCGTGCTTACTGAAAGATGATTCCTCCTCTCTCCCCCCGCTTTGTTCCTTATGGAGCACTCTACTCAGCTAATTCATGGCTAGTTACAACTTGTCGCTATGCAGTAGCCTACTCCTGTCTGGGTCCCTTTATCCATGCTTTGCTGGTGTTCCCAGGTCTTGCACAAGATGTAGAGATGGTGGAAGTTATCACCTGCTGAAGCATGGTGGATTTGGTGCTCAAATGGATGGAACACAGAAGTTAAATCATACTCTTCTACGGACTTTTTTCATCAACCCATACTTAAACTGGACAATTTAAATCATGTTTTCTTGATTATTGTCAGTATTTTTTAAAGGCATATCTTGAACAAAGTTAATGTAAAKATACTAGTTCTTGAGGTAATTCTAGATAGGGCTGAATCCCCCTTTCTGAGCTCTGGCCAAGAGTTGAACACTTTTGTGATACGTRGATAATTTTTCTCAGGTTAATGACTGCCTGCCAGTGCAGACATAGCAATTAGTGTTTATTCTGTGAGTCCCTGTAAGATGAAAAACCTGAAGAGAAACAGAATCAGCCCTTCACTGAACTTAGTGAGGGTCTTGAGATGAATATGCTCTTATTCATAGTAAAACTTTATTTCTTTTAATAGGTTACACTTTGCAGCCTGGAACTGGGCTTTTAATATTATTCCAGAGTAATGTTTCTAGCCTCCAAAAAAATTCTTCAAGAGTATGTGTGGGTTTTGTTTTGAACTTTTTTTTTTCTTTTTTCTTTTTTTTTTTTTTT